>OU696589.1:2427447-2637447 GCA_916048095.2 Sacculina carcini
TTTGTCTGCTGGTTGAGCGTTGTTGTTGATTACACACACGTTGTAACACATGGTGTAGTCAGTGGTGCATTTTCCTGTTATTGCCAGTTATTTGTGCAAGTGTACCGTATGTCCCGGTCATTAAGCCCATTTTTTAATCCAAAATTCTACTCGATATTTTTATGGTGGGCTTAATGGCGAGAGCTATTTCAGGGTAAGCAAATCAGTCCGCCAAATCCTAAAGATCCAAAAGATATGTATATTTGATTATATTTATATATTTAATATATGTTTATATTCATATGTGTATGTATATTATATAGATTATATTGATCCAAAAGATCAAGTTTCATTACTAGGGCTGTCAAAAAAGTAACCTAAAAACCAGAAAAAAGTAACTTTATTTTCGAGAAAAAGTAACCTAAAAAAGTAACCTAAAATAACCTATGAGTTGTTATGTTATTATTACTTTTGCATCGCTTTATCACATGTTTATCACGCCTTTGCTGATTAGTGCGCTATATCAAATACACGGTTTGTTTGTTGTTTGTTTGTGAACATAAAAAGTAACCTAATCACCTATAAAAAGTAACCTAAAATAACCTAACCTTCGTAAAAATAACCTTCAAAAAAGGTCAACTTCTGTTTGCAGTTCTGAAGGAAGAAAATACACCAGTCCTTCTTTTCTATCCTCTTTCCGAGTTGGTACTATTTTTCTATCCTCTCTCCGATCTGGTACCATTTTTACAACAAACCACCAAAATTCTCTTAATATTATTCGGCTAACATCGCAAAAAGGAGCATAACCATCAAAATGCAATTTAAAGTGGAAAGCTAATACAAATGCGAAATACACTACTTGCTAATGTAATTATTTTTAGTAATGGTCGCAATAATGTTCTTTATATTCTTTCAATGAAACTTGTTATCAAATAGAACGTACTACAGCTTGCATTTTAGTGTGAGCCTAAACACTACAAGCATATGTAGCAGCCTGTGCTCACTGTCTTATAAATGTCAAACGTGGGAAAATGGCGCTATATCACGCCCTGAAAATCACGTGTTAATTCCTGTTCAAGTAAATGCGTACTGTCAAGTGCTACAGTGCAGTATCTGGTATAGAGAGCTCACACATCGTACTATACCACGCTCCATACATCTCACGACACCCTTCGGTTCGTGGACATTTCCTAAAATGGAATGACGCTATCCTGTGTACCGAAAAACGTATAAATATCGAGTAGCACAGATATTAAGGTGCATATCAATTGCTAAATCCTAACAGCAGCAGCTTTGACATTTCTTGATCTTCAGACCTTATATTCCATCTCTTTTCCTATTTTATCCTCATATATACGGTTTTTGTGCCTCTTATCTGCAAAAAGTCACCAAACTTCGTGGTAAACTTACCTAATAACCAGAAAAGTAACAAAAGGTAACCTGACGATAAAAAAGTAACCTAAAAGCAAAAAAAGTAACCTAACGATGAAAAAGTAACTTTTGGTAACCTAATAACTTTTTAAATAATTATCGTACACAACTTTTTCATGCAGTTTTAGGTAGCTTATGAAAAAGTGACCTTTAGGTGAAAAAGTAACTTTATTAACTTTTGGCAGCCCTATTCATTACAGTGTGAATAGTATCAATGTTGATAAAGTACAAATATGTGCAATAGTTTGATGAAAAACGTAAATTGACTCCTACATGATAGGAAATAATACATATTTTCAAAATACTGTATATTTAGAACAAACAGAGAAATTGAAAAATACTACCGGTGAAAAGTTCAAATTTTAGGCGGGTTTAATGGACCGTACTGCTAGAATACTGGTATTTCAGGCCCGAAAGGTGGCCAGGCTGGCATAACACAAGGGAACAATTTTTGTTCAATTTGCCAACATTTTTTGGACAGAATATGGATATTTCTGACACTCTTATTTCAAGTATCACATCAGTTTTTCTATATTGATTCTAATTTTTGCAATTCAAGTTTTTTGTTGGCATTATATCACAATAACAATACTATGATATCAGGTTTATTGTTTGTCCATTTAATATTAAATATCATTGTATGGGTTATACCGCTTTTATTTAAAGTATATTTGAAATATTCAACCTTAAATTATCATGAATTATTTGAACGTATAGTTAGAACAGAACACATGCCTGAATTTGCAACATGCCTTTCTTGCCGAACTCCTTCAGGCTTACCAACTTAGCGGGGTGAAGCCATTGAACTATTTATCATGTTGAATCCAATTATGACCAATTATCAGAACCTTTCCTTTTATTTTCCGATAAAAATGCACTATCAGAAATGCATCTTGTTTTGTGGACGTTTAAAGGTACAACCGTCTTAAAAAGCGAGGACGGGAGTGCCCTGATCTGCAGTCAGCCAAAAGACATGTGACATACAGCAAAGATATCCCCATTCCTAAGCCGCCCACTGCCTGGGCTTGATGATGGGCAATGAGGAAGAAGATATAGAACTATGCATTTCTGATTTTAGCAGAGAGTATGAGAGCGCTAAAATCTTACCTCAAGAAGAGCTTAGTGATCTAATTAGAGAATTTGGTCTTTCAAGGAAAAATTAAGAGATTTTGGTCTCCAGACTGAAAGATAAAAATAACCTGAGGTCAGGCGTTCAAATTACTCTGTATCGCAATAGAGAAGCAGCTCTGCTTCCTTACTTCAATCAATAGGATAAAATTGTTTTTGTAATGATATTCAAGGCCTTTTCATGCAGATGGGCGTCTCACAGTATGAACCAAATGATTGGAGACTTTTCATTGATAGTTCTATCAGAAGCCTCAAATGTGTATTACTTGACAATGGAAATATGTTAATCTCTTCACCACTTACTCAACAAAATTAAAAGCGACTTATGAAAATATCAGAATGGTTCTACATCAGAAAATATCAGAATGGTGTATAAGGTACCATAGATGCTCCTCAGTATAACCTGCATCAATGGTCCATTTGTGTTGACTTTAAAATGATAAGCTTTTTGCTTGGACAGCAAAGTGGGTACACCAAGTTTCCATGTTTTCTCTGTCTGTGGGACAGCAGAGCAAAAGAGGAACACTGGAAAAGGAAAGTGTGGCCGTTGAGAAGAGCCAAGACTGTTGGTCAAGCCATCATCGTGAATATGTCACTTGTAAATCAAGACAAAATCATTCTTCCTCCACTGCACATCAAGCTAGGCTTAATGAAGCAGTTTGTAAAAGCTCTAGACAAGGAAGGAAGCTGCTTTGGATATTTATGCAAAACTCATACTGCTAAAAGCATGAACAAAATGAAGGTGGGTATCTTCGATGGTCCCCCAATACGGAAACTTGTGCGTGACACAAACTTCATTCATTCTTTGATTGAAACTGAAGCTGATGCTTGGCGTAGCTTTGTCTCAGCCATTGAATGCTTTTTGAGAACCAACAAGGCAGACAACTATGAATACCTAGTACAGAACATGTTGGACAAATTTCACAAATTAGGTGTAAACATGAGTGTAAAACTACATTATCATCACAGTCATCTTAAGCTCCCGGATAAATTAGGCAAAATATGCGACAAACAAGGCGAAAGATTTCACCAAGATATGAAGGTGATAGAAGAACGATACCAGATGATGGGATCAGCACATGATGGCCGACTACTGTTTCAACGCGGTTGCCCAAAGAAAAAGCACAGAAAAATGTCGGTAAAACGTGGTTTCTACTGAACCTATGATGTCCGTCATGTGTCGTATAATGTTCGTTGAACCAATTCATCAGTAAGTATTTATTCCTATTGAAATATGAGATATTCTCTGAAATTGTCATATTTTAGTTGATTTTCCATTATATTTGCAATTATCTCACAAATTAGATCCAATTTGAATCTACTAACAATATATTCAGTTTCAGCTACATCGAATTACTATATATCCGTGAAAATATTTGTAGCAAAAATTTGTGTGTAGACCAGTGTAATTGATTCTGCACTATTCTTGTTTTTTCTCGTTCAGAATCCAGTTCTGTTGCCATGCAGAGCCTCATAAATCGGCTGCACAGCAAGCGTCGTCTGTACGACAAACACAGCAAGCTCGCGGCAAAATCACAATCAACACTGGATCAGGTACGCGATCTACTTCACACTTGATACATGAGGAAAGTGTCACGTGTTCCACCTTGATTTTCACGAGCTGGGCGTTGTAGATAACCTTCATTCCTCGTTTTCTTATTATCATGTAATATAATTGATAGATTGATTAGTGATGCCGTGTTTGTTGTGTTTGTGTGAAATTTGCCCCGTGAGGTTGGCTAGTGTTGATCTAGCTGGTATTTTTGTGGTATATGTTGTTAGAGCACCTCAACACACGATACCAGTTACAACACACATCCAGCGAATGCACATCTGGAGGCCGTTTCTGGCGTGAGTGTTGCGCCTGCGTCAGATTTATCCGCGCCAGTATTGCCCACGTCGCGTCATTATCATAACTCAGGTATTTTTATTTAAACTTATTGCTCGGTTAATATATTTCTTGATTTTTGGCACAAGTTTTGCTCGGCTGCGATGGCAATGCAATTTTCTCTGTTATGCATTTGCTTTGCAGCCACATTATTTTGAAAACACTCATTTCTCTTGGTTTTTTGGGTTTTTTAAATGGTCAGTTGAAAAATATGTTTTGCTTGCGTTTATTATTGAAATAGGCGGTATATTTTGTACTTATTTTTCACACAGACATGTTTATTGCCCAAAATCGGACACAGAAAGCATAAAACACAAGCACATGGCACACAAGCGCATGACACAATTTTAACAAAATAGAGACTTAAATAATTAAATAAACGACACTGAACGATTATGCAGTGACGGTCACTTTACCTGCGGACGTGTTTTGTAAACGGCTTTCATTACATTAATATGATTTTCAAGATTGTATTTATAAATATATTCTAAAATTTGCATGTTATTTTCAAATTTAGCGAAATTACTGCTGATTTTAAGCCAGCCAGTTTCGTCTGTGTTGCGCAGATAATTCGTGCGATCAATTATTAGAGCAGGGTTGCCAGGTATCGTGCCAGCATCAGTTGTTGCCAGTCGGTTGTCATGACAACCACTGGCAAACAAAATGGCCGCCGCGCTGTGCCAGCACTCCGCCTATACACTATAACAGTGAGATCACCACTATCACACACAACTCGCAAAATACTGTCGAAAATATAACTAATAATAAAAAATAAAAAATATTTCAATGTTTATCAGTGTTTTAAAGTAAACATTTAAAATTAAACAATTTAATTATTATTATTATTACTTTTTTATTATCAATATCATAAATTGATTGAAGTTCCAATAGAAACATTGGAAGAAAGAAAGAATGATAATGTTGACTTTTCGCCAATATTTCCCTTGTTGAACACATTTTAATGCCTTTTTCGTTGTTTGTTTATCATTCGCTCGTACTTTCTAGGCTTCTATTGAAACTTTTATCTAAATTAATCTTCCAATAAATTGCTCATATCAATAAAAACATAATGTATTACAAGTAATTCAATTGTTTAATTTATAATTACTTAATGATACTCGTATAACACATACATTATAAACTTACTTTTTTTCCTAAGTTTATTTTCTTTTAGTTACTCATTTTACTCGGTGATTTGTTTCACTTGTATACATCAGGCTAGCAACAGGCTGAACTTTCACTGAACACACAACCTCTTTATTCATCACAACCGCCTAACCTCTATACTTCATAAACTGACCAGCCTCTTCAGTACACGTTTCCCTCACACTCATGCTCTCAATATCTGTGTGTATGTGTATATTTATGAATGTGTGTGTGTGTGTGTGTGTGTGTGTGTGTGTGTGTGTGTGTGTGTATTAATGCGTGTTTGACTGTATATATGTTTGTATATGCTTTGTTGTGTGTGTATATGCTTGTTGTTGTGTGTGTATATGCTTGGGTATGTATATATGCTTGTTTTTGTCTTTTTTGGTGTGTTTTTGTGTGTATGTACATATGCTTGTTTCTATTATATGCTTGTTTCTGCGTGTGTATGCGTATATGTTTATTAATGTGTGCTAGCTTGTAAGTTTATTTATGTGTGTGTGTATATATTTTTATTAATGTGTGCTAGCTTGTAAGTTTATTTATGTGTGTATGTGTGTATATTTTTATTAATGTGTGCTAACTTGTAAGTTTATTTATTTATGTGTGTGTGTGTGTGTGTGTGTGTGTGTGTATGTGTGTGTGTGTGTGTGTATTCAGTGGCCAGTGCTTTGAGGCCTGCTCCCAAGCCGGGCTACGGACTGGCGTGTGAGAATTTCCGTAATAATCACTGCACGGGACACAACATTGTCTCACCCACCGTGCGTATCTCCTACTCACACTCATACCGACACACACACAAACATGCATACACACTGATATAAAAACATGCACACACACTCATATAAACACATGCACACACACACTCATATAAACACATACACACACATACACCCACATACTCATATGCAAACACACGCACGCACACACATGCACGCACACACTCATATACACACACACACACACTCATATAAACACACACTCGTATATTCACACACTCATATACATACAGACACACTCATGCATACACACACAAATACATGTGCTCGCATACACGCGTACATACAGACACATACACACACTCATTCACACAGATTCAGAAGACGATTCAACAGAAAACGATTGGATAAACCATATATTACGGAATAAATGAAAAAAATATCACAGAAAACACCGTCTGGAAAGGTTAGCTCAAAAATGACTGATAACTTACAAAGACTCGTATAAAAAAATTCGGAATAAATTCAATCTTACACTCCGTCAAGCAAAATAAAACTATCTGAAGGAAAACCTGGGTGAAAACCAAGGGAATCCTAAATCTCATTGGAACATAATCAATTCTATTCTGGGTAGGAAAATAAATAATCCTGAATATCTCCCACACTTTAAACAAGGAAATGTCAGCCGCGCAAATGTTTTCAATAATAATTTCATAAAACTTAGCTCACATGTTGATAAACCTGTTAGCCATATCCCGTTCGATAGTTATCTCACAGAGAGTGTTCCTGAATCTATGTTCCTTAAGCCAGTAGACAGTAGCGAAGTTATTAGTTACCTGAATAAAACCACATTTAATTCTCCTGAGTATGATGATATTCCTCTGCAACTCATAAAATGTTAGTTTGCAAGTAGCCATTCCACTCGTTCATATTATCAATTTATCTTTCGCAAACGGTTCATACCCTGATTTACTTAAGAAAGCTAAAATTATTCACATTCACAAATCTGGCGATCTCAATGACATCAATAACTTTCGGCCTATCTCACTCTTACCCGCCTTCAATAAAATATTTGAAAAATGTATATGTACGCGTTTAAGTTCGTACTTGGAAATGAATAAATTAATAATCCCCAATCAATTCGGTTTCAGAACCAATAGATCTACAGAGGATGCGGTCTTTAATTTTCTTACTGAAGTTTACCAACAACTAGATGACGGCAATCACATACTTGGTATCTTTTTGGACCTTTCCAAGGCGTTCGACTCACTGGATCACTATATTCTCTTCAAAAAAATTGAAAATTTCGGTATAAGAGGGGTATGTCTTGATTACCTTGCTACCTTGATAATATAACTCAATCTGTTTTTTATGACAACGAATTTTCTTCATCTAAATCAATAAGCAATGGTGTTCCACAGGGGTCAGTGCTTGGTCCAATTTTATTCCTTATTTATATCAATGGCATTTTGAGAGCCAGTTCCAAATTCAAATTCACAATATACGCAGATGACACGACACTCACATTAACTGATCCAAATTTACACAATTTACATTCTGTCGCAGGAAATGAACTCAATAACATCTATCAGTGGATTTCTTCAAATAAGCTCAAATTAAATTTGAACAAGACTCCATATATTTTCTTCCAAAAGAGATCGAGAAAATTGGCATTTCCTCCTTTAACACTGGACGGTTGATTGCTGAAACAAGTTCAAATAACAAAATTCCTAGGAGTCACTATTGATGAAAATATGAATTGGTATGCACATATTGAAAACATCTCAAATATAATTTCAAGAATATGTGGTATATTACACAAAGTTAAACGTTTACTTACACAGGAATCCATGCGTAGTATATACTTCACTCTCATTTACCTCCACCTCATATATTGTGGACCAATCTGATCATGCACATGGCCATCTTATTTAAAACGAATAAAAGTTGCACAAAACCAAATTATTAGATGTATCATGAAGCTAAAAAAGTTTGATTCAACAACAAATTCTTACTCAGCAATGAAATTACTACGTTTCGGCTCTATACGCGAATACTTCATAATCCTTTTTGTCTATCGGCTACTATACGAACATAAGGAGATCAATAAAATTTGCTATCGCTTGGACAACCGTTATCACAATATCAATTATAATAATGACCTTGCGGTTCCAAAGTTCAGAACAAAACTTCTTCAAAACAGCCTATCATATCAAGGAGCAGACATTTGGAATAATTTATCTTCGGAAATATATGTCTTAAACATCTACCTCACTAAAACAGCTAAAAAAGAAACTGAAAAATCACTTCCTGAATGAAACTGACGCCGACCATTAACATTTTCCTGCAATAACGGATTCATTTTCATATTTGCCCACGTATTCATTTTATATATTTTTCTGTGTTTACTGCGATCTGTACATACGTATGAATGTATGTACGTGTGTATGTGTGTATATATGAATGTGTATATATATGTATGCATGTGTGCATATTCTATCTCGTGATAATTTATTGTTAATTGAATCCGTTTCATTCATTATTACATGTTCGTCTAAGAGCAGTTGCTCGACGAACATAGCCGTATGTCTGTTTTTTCTGATGATTTTCGTGTGAACTGTTTTTTTCCTGGCAGTAAATTTACATTTTACAAAAAGATGTAAACGCACATACACACACTATTTTGGCACGGTTATTGTTGTGTTGGGCGGGTGTTGTAGTTGAATACTGTCATATGTTAGCACGTGCCAAGCTTGAACTCGTCTTGTCAGTGAGAGGTGCGCTTTATGCTGCCTGATATTGCTTGTGCTCACCTTGCTTCACGTGTATCTGCTGCGTTAATTGTATATGTTTCATTAATATTTTCAGATGAAAACAATTTCATGTCATATTTGTGAGAGGAGAAATTGGGTCGACTCAAACAAAAAAGCTAGTATAGCTACACTATCAGTGGCTGTTTCTGATTATTTTTGTCGTTGATGCGCCAATATTTGTCGCTCCTTCAAGATTCTAGCGTTAAGACATTTAATTGCCGTTTGGCTGAATATGAAATTCCGTGAGTTGCCGGTTGAGTTTTCTGTTAGTTTATGTTAATTCATGCGTTATTGTACGTGGAAATTTTCATGTCGTATTTTTTGGTTTTCTTATTTTTGTGTGCGCTTATTTCCCATCATTCATCTGCTTCTATTTTGTCATTTACTCGGCCCTGTTTGTGTGCACTGTGAACAGCATATTATCAGGGATTTCTCGCGATGTTGTTCACTGTACGGCAACGTTTCCTGTGGAGTCAGTGACTGCAGTCTGGACGCAGCAAACATTGAAACCAACCATAATACAGCACCAGGTATTCTATCACTCATTGCACTTGTATATATCACTACTAACACTGCAAAACGTATTATGTCCCTCACTTTTCATTCTATCGAAATGAATCAAATGAGTGAGGTGTGTGTGTGCGTGTTTGTGGTGGTTAGGTAGCAGTGGCGTGATTGATGGCCTGATGGAGGAGGGGGCAGATGATGTGCTCACTTGGCGACACTTAAACAGCTGGCACATGGACGCCGTGCAGTCACTGCAACTTCCCTGCTGGCATCCTCACAGTGTTTTCTACCGTCGTAGCAGACAACCAGTGTCTCTCTCGCGCCACACTACCAGTGATGGTGTCAGGGACAGTGTCAGTTGGACAGTGTTGAGACGAGATCATGACATCAAACTGCCCGCACATCTGGATGTTACACGTCTCGAGGTGCTCACACACATACATGCACATGCATACACGCGTACACACTCACACATATACACATACACTCTCTCTCACATGTGTATGTATTTGCGTTATACAAACATACATACACATGCATACACACTCAAATACACTCACACGCATACATGTTTACGTACACACACACACTCTCTCTCTATCACACACACGCACACATACACATATATACACACACACTCAGACATATATACACGTACATGTATTGTATTGTCGCATGTCATGTATCAAGAGTAAAAGACAACATGGCGCTTATCGCATCGTTCACGCAAGGAGCGGACATTACTACAGGTGTGTTGATAATATACAAAGATGAACCGTGACTGGAAATGAATACTTATGAGTATAACGGGCAATATATCATACAGCAGAAATTATGACTAGAACGTGTGGTTTGACTAGATACACGAGATGCAAAATTTAGGTGATAATAATCTAAAACGTGGTGCAAAACATTATTGATGTTAAAAGAGCGAACATGAATAGTTAGTGGTGATATACGGTATAAGAGTGAACGTGACTAATTTGTGGTGACTATCAAATTAGCTGTCGAGGGAATAAAATGCGAAAATATATATAATTAAAACAACTATTAAAAACAGAACAATTAGAACCCTGAACCAGAGCGCAAAAACTACACAATTAAAAACAATCGGATGATTAGAGTATTGGGAAGTACAGAATCACCAAACAGAGTAGTATTCATTGTCGCTGCCGACATGCCCCGAGGCATCTCCTGGACCACTCGTCGCGATTCTGGGCGATAACTGACGCCTCAGACATGTTAATGCCGAGCAGCCTCACATCCGAGTCGTACTGCTCACGAAGCGTGAAGCGAGACGCTGCTCCTCTTCTCAACATTTCTGTTGGTGGGTTGTTGCACCACTGCAAGCGGGTTATCTGGTCTGCGGAGGATGTGGCCAATGAACTGCAGGCGGCGCTTTGTCAGATATCTGGAGGCGGGCGATGCTCCGGTCGTTGTGTATAGCTGGTATGTGGGCAGAATTAAAGGGTACCGGTAGTTGGCGCAATAACGCAATAGGGCCCTGTGACCCGCGTCCACTTCATTGGAGAGAGTGTTGGTTAATGCCCAAGATTCACCGCCATACAACAAGGTGGACTGTACGCAAGCGTTAAAGAGTAGCATTTTCACCTTCATTGACACGCTCGATCTCCATACATCACTCAGTCGACGTGCCGCCAGCCAAGCCAGCTGTCTGCGTCGACGAAAAGCTGTCCGACTGTTCAGCATCTCCACACCGAGATAACGAGCGTTCTCCTTTGCGAGCATTTGAGCCCCGTTGCAGTCTAAGACGGTGCCGCCCTGCTGCACTCCGAACGTCATCATCTCGCACTTTTTGGTGTTAAGAGAGAGGCTGATCTCCTTGGCTGCAGTCTCAAAACGCCGTAGTTGCTCCTGGGCGTCGGTACAACTGTCGCACAACAGAGCAACGTCATCCGCGTACGCCAAGCTCGTGAGCCGCACGGCCGGATGCCTGGACGACCTTCGGCGCTTCAGAGTGTAGCCTCTATCTTCAGATAAGCCGGTGCGCAGGACATAATCGAGCACAAGAATGAAAAGGTAAGGTGCAAGGGTGTCACCTTGGAGTACACCAGAGGTGGTGGTGAAACTTGTTGTGTCACCGTACTGAGTGCGAACCACAGCCGTTGTGTCTGTATACAGGCTCATGATAGCGCCTACGAGGAGTGTGGTCCCGCAGTACATCGTTAGCACTTGTTGCAGAGCACGGCGGTCGACGCTATCAAAAGCTTTGCTGAAGTCCAGATAGATAACACATATGGCTCTCTGTCTTTTCCTGCAATCTTCGAAACAACAACGCAAAGCTACAACTTGCTCAACGGTGTTTCTCCCTGTGCGAAAACCGGCCTGGTTGGCGAGAATAGCATCATCCAATTGACGTTTCAGTCTCTGTAAGATGACTCTGTTACATAACTTGGCAGCAGCAGGCATGAGCGAGATTCCTCTTTGGTTGGCGATATCAGTTCCACTGTCCCTCTTGGGTATCATGACGATCACTGACGATAACCACTCAGGGGGCGGTCGGGCTGAGCATACTACGTTGTTGACAAACGGAAGCAGGAGCTTTGTCATCTCCTCCATTTTCCATACGTCGGAGGGTATACCATCGCACCCAGCTGCCTTACCCGTCGAGAGAGTCTTCGCAGCCAGCGAGAGTTCAGCATAAGTCACAGGTTGACTGTCCATTGCTGGAGAGTCCTCAGTCACTGAGAGATTAGCCAAGGTTCCTGTGACTCTGGGCTTGTTAAGGAGCTCCTTGAAATGGCAGCGAATTGTCTCCATACGCTCACACACACTCTCAGTTTTGACAAAACACGGTTTTGTGCGTCGTCTTCCCGTTAAATCGTCAACTGTTCTCCAGAGAGCAGAGCTCCTGCCCGCCTTGTGGTGTTCCGATATCTCCTGTGCAGCCCTTTTCACGCGTTCTTCCAGGCATAGACGGTGCGCCTCTAGCAGCTCCTGAATTTTCCTCTCTCTTTCCGTCTGAGACAAGGATGAGGATGAGGATATTAACTGGCGTCGCAAGTACCGAATCATCGAGTCATCATTCCATTCATTGGCCTGTTTGCGGCGACGCTTTCTGGGAAGGCATACTTCGGCGCTGCGAATCAATGTCTGTGCCACACACTTGAACGTACCATCACTGTGCTGATTTATGGTATTGATCGTGCTTCCGATAAATCGCCTTTTTGTAGCTGGATTCGCTAGGGCAGACCAATCCCAGGCAGGAGTACGCTTGCTGGCTTTATTACGCCATATGTGTGACTTTAATGTGCAGGTCACAAGTGCATGATCAGATGGGATGCACTTGGGTCTTATAGTGCGCACCCGTCTAACAAGATGGCGCCTATGCAGCTGCATCAGAATATAGTCCAGCCTGGCACGTCGTTTTCTAGGTCCAAAAAATGTGAACAGGTGATGGCGGCGTTTCTGTCGCATGAAACCGTTTGCTGGAGCGAGATCATTGCTGATTACAAAGTCCTCCACCATGTGTGTATGCACTGAGTCGCGCTGAGGCCGACCGTGGTGCAGACTAACAACAGAGCACAGATCAGCGTTGAAGTCGCCAGTGACGATCAGCAGGTCTCGCCGCGAACATGACTCAATGAGAGCCGCGACCAGATCGAGGCACTCGTTGGTCGTTTCGGTATCGTCAGAACATGCAGTGGGCAAATAACAATTTATCATTAGTAGCCTGTAACCACGCATTTGCACACTGAGGCTGATGACTCTTTGGTGGGAGGTTTCAACTTTCAAAACTGCTGATGCTGCCAAGGGGGACAGCAAGAAGCCGATACCGCCCGCACCGCCAGATGAAGCTGATGAATGCCAGAAAACTCATCCCCGTCCACAGTCGATCGACTCTATTTGATTGGATGTTGAGATGCGTCGCCGGTGTTCTTGTACGGCGACCACGGAAATCCCGATGTCGTCGGCAAGGCGCGCCAATTCATGTAGGCGCGTATCACATTTAAGAGTCCTAGCGTTGAACGATGCGATAATTATAGCGTTGGCTGCTGATGTTATTGCAGCCTTACGGTCCCGGCTGGCAAACCGCAGATCCGTGCTGCGTTGGCTGGGCCGCGTACCTCGTATTCTCGAGCGCTTGCCGCGATGAGTCATTATTACAGCGGCTGTATAGTGTTCGTGTGGGGTCAATGGCCGACAACACTCAAACACTCAAACACTCATACACGCAGAATACAGGCACGACACAGTCACACAGCGAGCGCTGGCACGTCCACACAGTGAGGTCGCGCTCAAACAACTGACGTACATGTACACATATGTATAAATATATGCATACGTGCGGTCGCTCCCGGGGCAGCAGCTCGGGCGGCCGAGGAGACGAAAACACGACGCTACATGGACCTGAGCCAGCGGTATGACTTCGCACCGCTGGCTATCGAAACTACCGGCGTGCTGGGGTCCACATTCGACGACCTAATCAAGACCATCGGTCGTCGAATCACAGAGCGTTCGGGAGAGCCGCGCGAGACGGCCTGGTTCAAACAGCGGGTCAGTCTGGCGGTCGTGCGCGGCAACGCGACAACCATCACCAGGTCGCTGAACTGACCCGCAAATACCGCGCGCATATGTGTGCGTGCTTGATTGTATATTATCAAATGAGTACGTGATAGTAAATACATGTATGTACGTGTAAAAAGCACACAGGTAAACATACTTGTGGTGTGATCGTGTGCAGTGAGAGAGAGTGTGTGTGAGGGATTGTGTCTTAGTGTGTCTGAGCGTCTTATTGTGTCTGTGTGATCGTGTATGGTCTAATTGTGTATGGCGTGCGAGAGTGTGTGAGCGAGTGTGTGTAGTTTTTTCGATGTTTGTGTTTGCGTTTGTCAAGTGTTGATGACCCGCGGCGGCGAGCGAGTGACCGGCTCGCCGCTGATTGGTTATTTCGGTGGATTGAGGCCTGTGTGTGTGGGGGGGGGTGCTCCCGGGTGTCACGTGTGGGCTTGGAGTCGGGTTGTGGTCTGTTCTGGTTGTGGGCGCGCGTGGAGCAGTGATTCCCACGCGCGCCTGTGTGTAATATAACTTAGATTTTTAAGTTTCGTTACAATAGTTTAGGTATTGTGCAGCGCACACGCCAATTCAACTTTCATTTGGTCGTGTATATGACAGAAATATACCACACTGTAATGTTTTTATGACAATGTTATTATTGTCCGGTTTATTGTATATTGCAGTTTATAGATGTCTTGTCTGTCTATTGTGGCGTTGTGCGGATCTTTTGCCAGTCTGGTCGCGCTATTTATTTGCCGTGATTCTCTGTTTTACCGCAGGGGTCATGGGTTCCAATCCGCACAATGTCGTGTTTTTCACACACACATTCCTTCCTAGCAATAAATAACCCGTATGTAAGTATGATGGCATAGATGTCTTCATAGCTCGGTTGTGCTGGTATTAAAGTGGCAACGTACAATAACGTTACCATTTCTCGCTACCGATTTATCACTTCATGTGTGTGCGTGTGTGCGTGTGTGTGTGTGTGTGTGTGTGTGTGTGTGTGTGTGTTTGTGACAGTGTTATTTGAGTGACGAGGAGTTTGCAAGTTTATTTGCAATGTCACGTGACCAGTTCAATCGTCTACCTTCGTGGAGACGAAATTTGCTCAAAAGGAAAGTGCACCTTTACTAGAACCACCGCTTACACACACACACACTCACACAGACAGACACACTTGTAGGTGAGCACACGTAGCGTGATGTATGGTGATAGCGTGACGCACAGTCATTGAGGTTTATTTTGTGTGTAAGTTCATTGCAACTGCGACAGAGCTGGGTTCATAGGGGCATATCTGACTGTTGTGCTGTGAAGCAACATTGAAGACATGAATGTGTATGTGTGCATGTGCCGGTGAGTTATACTGGTATTTTACCTCAATGGCTAATTGGCCAGTGTTGAACGAGTATTAGTGATGGATTTACAAAAACCACGTGCTTTGTTGCCACCAGTATTTCTTTCAGCCGAATTTTCGTAGAGATTTATCGTTACGTTGTTGATGGAATTTTATGAGCATTGTTTGTCATTAGATGTATACCAGTGTTTTATCATAGAGTTTGTATTTACTGCAAGCTGTTTGTTATCTGTGTGCGTGTATTATGAGAGCTTATATACATATAGTGTGTATATATATATACTAGTACTACCGATCACATGACAGGCCATTATAATTATCGTTTTCTGTTATATACATGTTGAAAATAAATATGTCAAGATGCTGTTTTCTCTCATTCATCAAATATCCTGTTAATATTTCGTTTGTAGCGTTGGCGTGAACGGTGACTACAGACCTGTTACCAGATGGCGCTGGGATAGCGCAATGAGTGTTTGTCGTCTCACTGTTGTATGCATTGCGGCTGCGTCGTGTGTCTCGTGTATTGTCGTGAATGTGTATTGTTGTTTTCCATACTCAAAACTCAGCTTTAGCATATCAGCGCCAATGGCTTTGTGTAATCGCTTGTATAATGTGTATTGTTCACTTTATTCCGTGTATTGAACGTATAAGTAGCGCCTACAACCACAGTGCTATATTGCGGTGTTCGGTAGCGAGCCCGCTCCCTTTACACGGTCTCATCATAAAAATAAACGGCCTTGCCGTTAGGTCAGTAGGTGTTACACCTAACCAGCACCAACTGACCTGTCTTATCCGGTCAGTAGGTGCTGGTTTACGCTGGTGTTTCCTCCACCAATAGTATCGCACAGCACGGGGCCCTAACATTCCTCTCCTTGTCCTCTAGTTCGTGCTCCTCGCATGTGGTTCACTCTCTGGACCAAAGGCCGCTTGGCCGCTCCGCCGAGCAAACCGGTTGCTCGGGAGCGCAACCAGTAGTGGCGCCTCGTTGCTTCCTGCACGCCTTCCGTGGTGCTTCTATCGCGCGTGGGAGCAGCAGAAACGTCCCGATGGAGACCCAGGGCTGCCATGTTTGACCTTTTAAGGTCAATTTGACCTTTTTCGATCGTGGTTGGCCTCGCCAAACTTCTGTCAAGAGGCCAAACATAATTTGGCATTTTTTGACCTTTTTATCATTAAGGATCATTGTCATATTTTTATTGGTTTTTGTTGGAGTCAATAATTAATTATTGTGTAACCAAAAACTATACCTATGGAAATGTCGGTAATGGCTTCAAACATTGGTGGGGCAAGGATTTTCACGGTGTTGTATATTTTATTTAACAACAACAACAACAACAACAACGTGTATTTGCTATAGCGCCGGTAAAACACAAGCGCGAAAAACGGAAAACATCAATTGAGATAAAGCGACAATTGTAAAGAATATGGGAGAAATGAGCAAGTAAAAGAAAGAGAAGTCACAAAACAACCGAAATTGGTAAATAGCAAACACAAGCACAAAGGGCACAGTTCCAAAAAATCAAGTGGTATGTTCGAACAATAAAATCGACATAGAATTATTACAGAGAACATTCACAATAGAATAAATAAAGCAGCAAGGAAGGAAAGGAAGCAGTAACTGTGCTCAAGACAGGGAAAAATAAGACAACGAGGAGAATTGAAACAATCATGAAACGGAGAAATAGTTCAAAACAATATCACAGAGAGGCGAAAGGAGAGAGAGAGTGAGAGACGGGATCAAATGAAATGTCAAAAAGGTACAGGCGAAGCAGACGGCGGAATGACCGAAATGAAGAGGCGCGGGTGATATGAGAGAGAAGAGAATTATACAAGCGAGGGGCGTAAAAGAAGAACGATTTAGAGGACCAGGAAGATTCATTAGATGCACGAGGACAAGCGAGAGGAAGAGGGCGACGAGAGGAGTGTGAGTCAGTGGGAGATATAAGATTAGCAAGATAAGAAGGTTGGTGAGGATCATGCAGAAGCTTGTAAATGAGACAGCAAAGGCGAAAATGAATTCGTGGGATGATAGGAAGCCAGTGGAGTTGAAAAAGTAGGTGAGACGTGTGGTGAGAAAAGGTAAGATGAAAGACAAATCGACAAGATTGGTTGATCACACGCTGAAGGATTAAGAGATGAGAACGAGGAGCACTAAAGTATAGCGAGTTGCAGTAGTCTAACCTGGGGAAAATGAGAGTATGAACAAGAGTGATGGCGGAATTTTTATCAAGATAGGGACGTATAGGGTAGAGAGAGCGCAGAATAAGACGACAAGTGCGACAAGTATTTACATCTTGTGTTGTTGTATTGTCGTTTGTTTTGCGCACTTGATTCCATTGTGGAGTATAGTGTGTGTATGTCGTGGTATGAGCTTAATAAAGCCCATGCTTCGGTTGTATATGTTTTCTACAATTTATTTAGCTCTTTCACAATATTTTATGGATCATAAATAAATCATTCAATCACTCAGTATGGAAAAATTGTGTCCGGACAAATTAACTGTGGACCCGTCATCTGAAAACGCTGAGGAATTCAAATATTGGAAACGGACGTTTGACAACTTTCTCGAGAAATGCGGTGATAATGCACCAAATAAACTCAGATGCCTTGTGAAATATGTGTCTTCGAATGTGTATGAGCATATCGCAGATTGTACTTCATATAATGAAGCCATATCAATGCTGGATAAACTCTATATCAGAAAGAAAAATGCCTTATTCGCTCGTCATCTACTGGTCACTCACAAACAACAACCACACGTGAGCATTGACGATTTCTTTTCAGATTTACTCAGACTTAGCAAGGATTGCCAATTATGTGCCGTTTCTGCCGAGGAGTACAGAAGGGAATTCGAGACGCGTTCATCAACGGCCTTAAATCGAGCGAAATACGTCAGCGACTTCTAGAGCATGGTGAGCTCACGATGAATGAAGCTTTTGACATTGCCCGATCGCTGGACTTAGCTCGCCAAAACGCAGATTCGTATGTGAAGTCACAGCACCTCGTCGCTGCAGCTAACAGTGCTACAGCTGACAACGGAGAAGCTCCTATTGATACTGCCGTAAACAGTGAACCAGGTGACGATGTTCCTCGCCTCGCTGCCGTTTCCCAGTTGAGGAAATGCTGGTATTGTGGAGGTCCAATGTACTGCAGAACCAAATGCCCGGCTCGTAACAGTGAATGCTCAGCTTGACACAAAAAGGGCATTGGGCAAAAGTTGGCCGGTCAAGATCGAAACCACAAGGAAGTGTAGCTGCTGCTGTCGCACAGGGATCATTGTGTGCGCTGTCCGCTATTCCGGGTCTCGCAGCTTCGACTATTTCGGTAACAGTGAACGGTCATCGAGCGTCAGCGATCGTTGATTCAGCAAGCTCAGGGAGTTTTATTGATTCCAAGTTAGTTGATGTTCTCGACCTGAAGGTGTTCCCATCGCAAAGAACAATCACCTTGGCTTCAACTACTAAAGATGTGATGATTAAAGGTCATTGCTTTTTGAAACTTGCGATAAATGGCAGGAAGTACAACAATACCCGATTAGAGGTACTAGATTATTTGTGCAGCGACATTATTCTGGGTCTCGATTTTCAACAGCGACATGAGGCTGTATTGTTCCAGTTTGGCGGTCCAGAACCTACACTGAATGTCAAACCAAACGGTCAACGTCAAACGTGTAGTGTGGCTGTTGCCAATCTCCCAGAGCCACAGCTGTTCTGCAATCTGCAACCTGGCGCAAAACCTATTGCCACTAAATCGCGACAATACAGTCCTCAAGACAAACAGTTCATTGAAGGACAAACTAACGACCTTCTGGCTAACAAGATCATCGAGCCCAGCACATCACCCTGGAGGGCACAAGTGGTGGTGACCAAAGGAGTCAACCACAAAACAAGAATGTGTGTTGATCATTCAAATACCATTAATATATATACTTCTACTGATGCGTATTCTTTGCCAAAACTTGATGACATCATAATAAATCTGGCCGCTTATCGAGTTTTTCTTCCTTTGACCTCAAAAGCGCGTATCATCAAGTCGCAATTAATGAAGCGGACAAACCATACACCGCCTTCGAAGCGAATGGAAGGCTGTATCAGTTCACACGCCTACCATTTGGAGTCACTAATGGTGTTGCTGTTTTTCAGCGTGCAATAGACAAATTTGTTGAAGAAGAGGGATTGGAGAACACGTTTGTTTATCTAGACAACATAGCAATAGCCGGTGAAGACCAAATTGAACACGACAAGAATGTAAACAAGTTCATGGAGGCGGCCAAGCGCCGCCAGCTAACTCTCAATCATAAAAAGTCAATAATTTCTTCTTCAAGTATCAAAATTCTTGGGTGCGAAATTAGCAATGGGTTAATTCAACCAGATGAGGAACGATTGCGGCCACTCATTCAACTAAATGCTCCCAACAATAAAGCGGAGTTGAAAAGGGTCCTGGGCATGTTCTCTTACTATGCCAAATGGATACCGAAATTTTCGGATATTGTGCAGCCCCTTTTGTCAACGGAGACGTTTCCTATGAAGTCAGAAGCACTACAGGGATTCTCTTGTGTCAAGCAAAAGCTGATAAAAGCTACACTGATCGCTCCTGACTTCACTATTCCATTTGTTGTCAGAATGGCCGGCCAGTTGCCTTCATGTCGCGGACGCTTGACAGCAATGAACGGCGGTACCCTGCAGTGGAAAAAGAGGCTACAGCCGTGATCGAAGCTTTACGCAAATGGCGCCATTTTCTGTCGAACAAGAAATTTATCATCACAGATCAGAGGTCAGTCGCCTTTATGCTTGATAACCGAAAACGTTCTAAAATAAAGAAGGACAAAATTCAGGGATGGTGGATGGAGCTGGCCAACTTCTGCTATCAGATAAACTATCGACCAGAAACCTATCAACCTAACCTACTCCTAGTTTCAGTAAATTTATTCATTGCGGTGGATGAATACTCTCGGTATCCTTTTGCTTTTCCGTGTAGACACATCCTCGTTAACTGTCATCCGTTGTTTAGAGCAATTTTTTGGAACTCCTGCGTTTGTCCACTCCGACAGAGGACTTGGATTCATGTCTAATGATGTTCGAAACTACCTGCTTCTGCAAGGTGTATCCGCAAGTTTATCCACACCTTATCACCCACAGGGTAATTCCCAAGTGGAGAGGATAAACGGAATAGTGTGGAAAGCAGTCAAACTAGCGCTTCTTTCATCGGGATTGTCTGATACGCAATGGGAACATGTTTTACCTCGCGCGTTACATTGTATGCGTTCACTCTTGTGCACCTCAACGAACTGTACACCACACGAGCGTATATTCGCATTTGAGAGGCGTTCTTCCGTCGGACAATCAATACCAACTTGGCTGACACGTCCTGGACCAGTCCTCCTCAGGAACTTTGTCCGCAACTCTAAAGATGATCCGTTAGTACGGAAGGTGGAAATGTTGAGCGCAAATCCAATGTACGCTCATGTGCGTTATCCCGACGGCCGAGAGTCTTCAGTTTCACTGCGCGATATAGCACCTTGTCCAGATCTATATCCTATTTCGGTTCATATGAATGAGCAGGTCGATAACGACGCTGCTCTTCAGCGCCAAAGGAAAGTGGTTCCTCATCTCCTGCCTCTACAGCGGATATCGTGCAATCAGCTAATAGCCGATAAAGATTGAGTGAGACAAACACATGTCATTGGCCAGCAACAGAAGGACAGGAGAGTCGTTGATGCGTGCGGGAAGGACGGGAACGTGAATATTCTGTGGAGGGATAATTGTGTAATAAATGATGCCGAAATATTTGTGAAAATATGTGATGGGAGGACGGAAAATGTGAGAAGGATGACCAAGGGGAAATTTACTGTTTTTAAGGATGTAAGGATACAAGGAGCACACATCAACGTACTCGATCCGCTCGTCACCAGCACATTCGGCGTAGTGACGAAACACCTCTGTTCGCCCTCCGTAGAACGCGTCCCGAACATTCATCGGCGGCAAGACTTGCACCGCTTCGGCGCGACAACGTTGGCCGTCATCGTCTCGAAGCAGTGCATCAAATTCACACTCCCAGATGGTGATGAGAGTTGTGTCGGGTCGGGCTCGCAGTATCGCCAGACGAGCCATGGTGGCATCGTATAGATGGCGCGTTGATGGAGCCCCACTATTCATCACATAGCGACAGTTTTTGCTGGCGCCGTTTGAGCACTTACCAGCATGGTGATGACCATGAAAATAGCAACCGAGAAACTCGAAAAGCAGGTGTTGGTCTCCCACTTTGGCATAGCCGTCCGCTTTGTACGACCCAATACGCACCTCACCAGAGTTCAATGCGTGCTGGATATTGATGTCGCGAGACGACGCCTCCAGTTCCAGCCACTGGATCGATTTCTTCGAGTAGTTGCCACATGGTCGGTACATGCTCATGGCTCACATACTCATGGCTCGCTATCAACGCGACGCTGTCTTTGCGCAAAAACTTTTGACGCCACACCTCAGTGAGGTGTGAGGTGTGAGCTGGCATTCTCCTACGCTCTACCCGAGACAATTAACGTTATAATCTACTAGGACTGCAAGGAAGGACTGCGGCGACTGCGGGACTGCGGCGCGCCTCATCGATGTCTGCGGGAAGGTGCGATAACCCATTGTCCCGAATGTAGTTAAGATTTCATTTCCAGCTCCTGTTTCGAGGCTCACAAACAATCACGCTGTAAGGTGCGGCGTGGGTGTCCCAGATGTGGTGATGTGCAACATGAATATTGTGCATTGTCTTTGCGACCGATTTAGTCAAACCGTTTTTTTATAAATAGGCAATTTCGGCTATAATTGAAAATTATTATATTCACGTCTCTGCCAAACATCGACTTGGCGATCCTGATATAATGAGTATCGTGGCATAAAATAGAATATAAATAAAGAAAAAAAAGTTAGGTTGGGCATAGAATAAAGAATAAATATGATAAGAAATATATAATAAGAAAGGAAGAATGAGAAGTAAAAAAGTTATATAATAAGAAATATATAATAAGAAAGGAAAAATGAGAAATAAGTTGGGTTAGGTATATAATAAAGAAAAAGGTTGGGTTAGGTTAGGTATAGAATACAGAAAAAAGTTAGTTTAGGTATATAATAGAGAAAAAAATGATGAAATAAAAAATAAATATATAATAAAAAAAGAGAAAAAAGTTAGGTTCAGTTAGGTTAAGAGTGACGTCAGAGGGGGTGACGTAATAAGCGGGGTGCAAGGTTGAGTGTGACGTCATATATCACAAAGTGTTGAAGCCTTCTACTCCATGTTGTACCAAAATACCATTTCTGGTCGAGTTTTGCCACATCGTTCCGTCATTCTCTTCACAGTGCGATGATGACGTTCTACGATCCCGTTTCCCGTAGGTCGATAAGCTGCTCGATACCTTTTGATGACACCCCACTTGTCACACAGCTCTGCCAATACAGACGATCGGAACGCGGCACTGTTGTCCAACAAAAGTTCATCCGGAGGTCCTCTTTCGAGAGACACGTCGTTCAGGATCCTCACAACGTCGTCAGCGTTATGGAAGCGCGCCTTTTTCCATAGCGCAAAGCGACATGGGCCGGAATCCGCAATAGCCACAGCACTGGCCCTTGTACTCTGTAGCGTCCACCGACAAGCGACTCCAATTATTTTCAACACTAATTTCGCCAGGAGGGTGCCTTACTGGTGCTGGATCCACCGACTGACAACGCAAACATCTTTTCACTCAGTCCTCCGTTTCTTTCTTGGTCACATTGGGATCTATCATTCTACTCAGCGCCAAGGTTAGTGTCTGACTAGAACTTTTTGCGACACTAGTATAGCGGCTTGTGAGCATTTGATACCGTTTCACATAGTTGTTCGGATTGCCTGTGTGCCAATAATACATCTTGAACAGGACATTTGGGTCATCGCGGCACAACAACAAGAGGAACTCAAACAGTCTTCTCCCCGCGCTTACCGAGTGAGGTTGTGCCTGCTCCTCGTTTTGTCGCTATTTACCTGTGTGGCCGTCCTTCCGACGCCTATCTGCCCCGTTGCGTCTGAGCGTATGGTCGTCCCTTCCGGTATGGCTGCCTCTATTGCGCGTGACAGTGATCGATCATGTTGTTGTGGCGGAGAGCACACCACGGCCACTCATATTTTGTGCGGTGGGTGCTCAGCAGCATTCCACCCGTCATGCGCGGCGCTAACAAATCCGGCGTTTAACGCCATCAAAAAACACCGGATCTTCTGGATCTGCTCGACATGCCGAGATGACTTCCAATCGTTCAAGCGTGCGCCGCTGACTATGGAGAAACTTTCATCCGAAATGGACACTCGTTTCGCGAAACTCAGGGCAGAACTGGCTCAAGACGTCCGAGGCGCCAAGTGCTCTGGTGACGCCCCTTCTGAAGCTGTTGTCTCCACCGACACTATTGCCGACAAGAAGCCTAGCTATGCCCTTGTTATTAAAAACAAGGGCCAGGAGCCGGTGCGGCCGGAACAGGTGCGTAAACACCTGAGCTCTGTGCCTGTCGTTCATGCCCGCCAAACATCAGCGGGTAGTCTGGTGCTCCGCTGCTCATCCGAAGATGCAGTTAAACGCGCGGCCAAATCGCTGTCAGATAATGACGTCAACCTGGAAGTCTCTGTGATCGACAAGGCGCCTTCTCTTCCGCCTAAGATCACATTATTCAATGTGCCCACCACATGCTCTCCTGAGGATCTGCTCGTCTCGCTTAAGTTGAAAAATGCTTTCCTCTCTGACGTGCCAGCAGCGCAGCTGAAACTATTCTTTATCTCCAAGCCAAGACATGGGCAGTCGAATGCTGTCCTCGGCGTATCTCCCGAGGTGAGACAACTCATCAAGTCGGCTGGTGACCGCCTGTTCGTCGATCTGCGGAGCTGTCCAGTGCGTGACCGCTATTGGGTATCACGCTGTTCGCGTTGTGCTGGACTCGGCCACAGCGAGAGCCGGTGCTCGTCTTCAAACAAGGAGACGTGTGGACATTGCGCTGGCTCCCACCGTTCGTCTACGTGCCCTGACAGGTCTAAAGAAGCAGTGCGTGAACTGCGAAAACCACGGTCGCGCGTCAAGTCACTCGTCGTTCTCCTCTGAGTGTCCGTCTTTTGTGGCGGTTCGAAATTCTCTGCGCCAGCGCACCATGGTCTGTTCGTCTTCACTCTCATCCTGACATGTCGAGCCGCTTCCCTCCTGCGGTTATCCACCGTCTCACTCACTCTCAAGTATCTCAGGCCTACTTTCGCCTAATTCTTTCTATTCCTCTTGCAATATTTCTCAAAATCATCATCGTCTATCAGACCCCTCTACTATTTCTTTTGGCCTCTTAAATATTCGTTCCGCCCGTAATAAGGTTACATTTCTTAGGGAAGCCCTTTCTTTCCATAACCTGTCTGCTCTCTTCTTGACCGAAACCTGGATACTGGAGAGTGATGAAACCATTTTTAATGCACAATTGCCTTCCAACATGAAATTCCTTCATAAATCTCGCTCGGCCAGTTCTTCTAAAGCTAATGGTGGTGGTGTCGGTGTTATTTTTTATTCTTCTGTGAATCTATCTATGATTCCTGATTTTTTGTGCTCTTGTATATCTTTTGAATTTCTTGGCTTTTCATTGTCTCTCCCTTCACTTCCCAAATTGGGTATAGCTCTGATTTATCGCCATAATCACCGCGGCTCAGCTCCTCATTTTTTATCGGATTTTGATGCTTTAGTTTCACGACTTAATGAGCTTTTCTCGGACAACTTTGTGATTATTGGCGACTTCAACATATGGGTAGACTCTCCCTCCTCTCATGATCTTGCCTCTGATTTCATCCACCTTCTGAGTTCATGGGATCTAAATATAGTCAATGATGATCCTACGCACTTATCTGGCCACACTCTTGACCTTGTAATTTGCACACCAACTTCAGCTAAACGCTTCTCACCTAAAATTTTTACTTATCCACCTGACTCTTCTATCGGACCACAGTCTTATCACAACTCGACTTAATCTCACATCTGCACCCAAGCCGCCCCTAGAAAATACCGCTTATCCAGAAACTTCAAAAACTTTGACTCCTCCAAATTTAGCTTTCTCGTTAACTCCCTTTTATCTCCATCCGATTATCAATTTCTCTCTCCGTCCTCTCTTCACACATTTTTAACTGACACTCTCTCTTGTATAAATGATCAAATTTTTCCCCTGTGTCAACATATTGTGCGTTCTATGAACCCTCCTCCTCCTTGGTGGTCTTCTAAATTGCAAAGCCTGCGAGCGGAGTGTCGCGCGCGTGAGCGCTCCTGGCGACGCCTTCGCAACTCTTCTTCCTGGAATCACTTCTGTACTACTCGTAAACTGTTTCTCACTGAAGTAGCTTCATCTAAATCCTCGTTTTTCCAATATAAATTACACAACTTAAAAACTCACCCTCATTCTCGCTGGTCCACACTGAAAGCCCTCTCAGGCCGTAACACCCGGGAGTCTTGCCAAATCACTGCTGATCAATTCGCGTCCTTCTTCTCCCAGAAAATTGCCACTCTACACACCAAAATACCAGTAGTCTCACAACCTCTCTCCTTTTCCTCCTCTGGTAATGCACTCACATCCTTTTATTTTCTTACACCGTACAAAGTCGCTCGTCTTCTATCCAAACTCCAACACACTAATTGTCCTTCTGACCCCATTAAATACTCTGCCCTCTCCGATTCCATTATTCTACTTGCGCCATTCTTCACACACCTAATTAATTCGTCCTTCCTTCACGGAGAATTTTTGGCCTCTAAACATGCTGTCATTTCCCCTATCCTCAAAAGACCGGGTTTGGACTCATCTTCTCCCTGTAATTATCGCCCTATCTCTATCCTTACACTTGCTTCCAAACTTCTGGAATCCGCCATCCGCGATCAACTCCTCCCTATCATTTTTGGTGCTCTAGATCCGTGCCAATCAGGATTTGTTGCCAAACATTCCACGGAAACACTCCTCCTCTGTCTCCAAAATGATATTTTCTCTAATTTTGCTTTCGGTAACTCTGTTCTCCTCATATCACTTGATTTTTACTCCGCTTTTGACCTAGTTGATCACTCTATTCTTTGTCGGGATCTCGCAGATGCCGGTCTCTCTTCTACTGCACTCTCTCTTCTATCTTCGTATCTCAGTAACCGTTCCTACTCTGTTCGCTGTAACTCCGCACTGTCTGATTCTGTAAATATGACTTCTGGTGTTCCACAAGGCTCTCTCCTTGGTCCTCTCTTGTTCAACCTGTATGTATCTTCACTTTGCCCCCTTCTTCGTTCTTATCCTCTGTCCTTTCATATTTATGCGGATGACGTGCAAATATACTTCCCTATCTCACATACTTCTTCCTCTCTTGCTCATGACCTAATCTCGCACATCTCATCTTGGGCCTCATCAAGGCGGCTTCTTTTGAACCCGGACAAGACTGAGTTCATGGTCTTTCATCCCCCCAGGCTCACTCCTCCAACTCTCAATTTATCACTCGCATCACACATTCGGAACCTGAGTGTAGTATTTGACCCCACACTCTCTTTCACCCGAACTTTTTCACTCATCACTCGCTCTTGTCGCTTTGTTCTACGAAATTTTTTCCCTATCCGGTCTCTCATCGATGAATCATCTGCAATTCTTCTCGTTAACACATATATCTTCTCTCGTCTGGACTACTGTAATTCGTTATTTCTTCACTTGCCTCTCAAGACGATTCGCCAACATTTCAAGACGATTTCTCCAGACGATTCGCCTCCATTTCAAGACGAACCTCTCAAGACGATTCAATCTGTCATTAATCTTTCATGCCGCTTTGTTCTGAGACTTCCTCCAAGAACGCCGACTTCCTCTTACATCCGTCAACTTGGCTGGCTCCCTGCTCCCCTCAGAATTCGCTTCAAAATTTGCTGTTTAGTTTTCAAAATTATTAAGTCTCCATCTTCCCCATCTTACCTACGTGAACTCCTGTCACCTCAAGTACGACCCTCATCTCGATACCCTGTCCCACTCTTCTGCCCTCCCGCCATCAACGAGTCCACCTGGTCGGCCAAGTCCTTCTACTTTTCTGCCCCTCGCCTCTACAACTCTCTACCTCCTCAGCTTCATCAAATTAGTTCCTTTGCTTCCTTTTCATCTGCTCTCCACAAACATCTTCTTGCTTCTTCTTCTGAATAATGCGTTTCTTGAACTCTTTGCAGTTTTTTATGTTGTTACCTCTGATTGCTCTTGTTTTTCTCATGTTGTGCACGGTATATCTTTCCTTGTGCGTGCTGTTTACGTTTGTTTTTTCTGCTAGCTTTTATCTTTTATCATGTTTTTCGCGCCTTTGCATTTTATCGTGCGCTATATTAAATATATGTTGTTGTTGTTGTTGTTGTTAAACAGACTATCACTGTCAGTCGAAGATAACAAGACGACATAGACTGGTGCCCTTGACGCGGATAGACTACATCAGCGTTTCTCAACCTTTGGTAGCTCGTGGCCCCCCTCAGCGAGTGACTAACACTTGTGGCCCCCTGCCCTTTAAAAAACGCAGATTTTGTTTTGAATTGTTTATTCAGTCACTCAAATTATACATAAATGTAAGAATCTTTGCTGAACAATATAATCAATGGGACACTTGCTGTTGGGCTCGTGTGACGAGGCCTCTTATGTCCGGCTCCGTCTTGGACACAGCAAGGCGAATATCGTTACAAACATCAAGACGGCTTCTGGACTTCGTTTCAATGGTCGCCATGTCAAAAAATCCAGATTCACAAAGGTAAATTGTGGCGAATTGAGCGTAAATTTCGTATGCTTTCTTGCTGAGTAGTGGATATGCATCCTGAACAGACAACCAGAAGCTGGAGAGGTTTTCTCTGTTACTGAAGGCGAGCTTCATTGCTTTTGAGACCTTGAACTCTGTAAGCTCCTCTGCTGCGTCTTCAGTAGGTTCAACTTCGGTGTTGAATGGGTCTCTGTGCCATGGAACATCCAATGGAACATCGTCGAAATAATATTTGAACTCAGAGGAGAGAATGTCGAGATGCCCAATTATGCATTCTTTGAGGCCGACGGGAAGTTCAATCCTCTGCGTCTGCAGATGCTCGTCCAAGAAAGGAAACGAGGCTGTGGATCCAGCCCTGATTCGTGCCTGCCACACTCCCATTCGAGCAGACAATCCGGCAAGTTTGTCTTGAACGTCACTGACTGTCACATCACGGCCTTGTAAAAACTGGTTCATTTCGTTGAGTCGGCCGAATATATCGGCCAGGTAGGCTAGCACCACGACGAACTCTTCATTACCAAAGTGGACATGGAGGTTATTTTCGTTCTCTCGCAAGAAAATTTCTGTCTCTAAACGGACTTCATTCAACCGAGAGAGGCATCTCCCCCTCGATAGCCAACGAACTTTAGTGTAATACAGAAGTCCCACATGTTGCGCTCTCATGTCGTTGGTCAGAAGTTGGAAGAGCCGATGATTTTTCGCCTTCGCACGAATGAAGTTGATCACTTTGACCGCAACATCCATTACTTCCAACAAACTCAGCGGTAGAGTTTTTGACGCAAGAACATATCGGTGTAGTGAACAGTGGGAAGATGTCACGTGGGGCCATTCATTCTTCACAAGCGTGACGAACCCTCCTTTGACGCCAATCATCGCTGGGGCACCATCAGTACAAATGTGCTTAAAATTCTGCCAGCTGAGTCCATTCGCTTCAAAAAGAGTCCACGATGACTTTGACATTCTTTGCTGTCGTTGTGGTTGGCAGAGTATTGCAGAATAAGAACTCTTCCCTCACCTTTCTTTCTTTCTCGTAGCGAGCAAAGTCAATCAACTGGCTCTCCAAAGAGGTGTCGGTAGACTCATCCAGTTGAAGGCTAGCCTGGAGCGTACTTTGCTTGATTTCACAGCAAATTTGACGGTACACAACAGCGGCCATGTCATCAATCCGTCGGCGGATCTTGTCATTGGAGAGCGAAACTTGCTGGATTTTCTTTTTTGCCTCCGGTCCGATCATCAGCTCCACCATTTTCTCTGTACATGGCTTGATAAGCTCCTCAGAAATAGTGTTCGGCTTCTTGCACTTCACAATCCGGTATGCCACTTCGTAGCTGGATTTAAGAGCAGGTTTTTCTTCTGGCCGGAATCCAAATTTTGGAAGTGTCGCTTCACGGTCTTACCGTGCTCGTTTCGTAGACAGGGCATCAATATTTTTATCTTTCCTTTGGGGATGAACCTTGTCGCGATGGCTTAAAAGTTTGGAAGGACGTAGTGATGCATTTGACATCACCACTGAGCAATGCAGACATTGTGCGCAATCCACACCGTCTCGAATGACCTTCGTAAATCCAAACTTGACGTAGCTATCGTTCCATTTTCTAACCTTCGACATCTGAAAAACAACAATAACACGGTTAAAAATTTGGTTTGAAAATGCTCTTTCAAAACAAAACAAAAATCACAATCGTAGACAAAATTCACTTGTTACTATTTTTCTTGCTGTGGTGCACTGAAGCATACGATAATATAAATGTGAAGTGAACATGTATTAGTGTGAAAATATTTTATCTCAAAACTTAGCGAAATGCACGGAAAACCAATACGTCATGAGAACACGCACCTTTTCTTCCTCTGTCCAGTCCAGTGGGATACTGGCGCCAAGGAACGTGGCCGTACCATGGTAGTGATAGCGCATGCGCACAACAGACATTGAGATATTCCCTCCTTCCTAAAACTCTTCCCATATGACCGTGGTTTCACCACTTTGTGCACTCCAGGCTTTTGCATTCTGAATTACATTTTTCGATGTCAGCTCGTGGCCCCCCGGTCGAAGGCTCGTGGCCCCCTTGGGGGGCCACGGGCCCCCGGTTGAGAAACGCTGGACTACATCCTTCGGTACCTTCGACCCGGATCGATACAATAACACTGGTCAACAACCAAAATGCTTCCGAGATCGAAGTCGCATTTTTCATATAATTTTAGGATGCTGGTAACAAATATCATGGTTAAAAATTGTTTGGTAGCTATACTTTTCATGATACGCCTACATGTCTCAACAGGTTCCTACAGGCTGGCGAAAGTGTATACTCACTATGCTCACATTCTCTCTGCCCTCAGTATTGTTTCATCAGTCACAGGAGGTGTTTGTGCTGTGCAAGTTTACATTTGGAGGGTGAAAGGTAGGTGATTTTAATGTAAAATATTTCATGAACTTAGAATAAATGTGTAGTTACTCGCAGATAACAGCACAACACACTGCATTTGCACTCCCCACTGGTCAGAACGCAGCCAACACACAGGCCAACAGTCATTAGTACACTAACTACTCACGCGCAACTAGCCTTACACATGCAGGCAAACATACATACACACTCGCATACACACACACCGCACGCGCCTTACACAGTATGTACCGCCGGTAATCAGCTGGCGTCATCGTCACTTCGACCAATCACCGAGCAGAACCCGATCACACCACACGCCCCCGTGATATCACTACCACCCAAAAATAATTACAAGGGATTCAAAAATCTGTCTCGTAATCTTCGAATCTTTGCGGTCTTCGCCGTTCCCGTCTGGGTCTTGAGCGGTTGATGGTACCCTCCAGGCTGTCACCCGAAGCTGCTGGCTCCGTGGACGATTCACCAGGCCTGTCGATCACCGACTGTGGCTCCACCTCGACATCGTCGTCCGAGTCTGGCTCGAACAACCGCCTCACGTCCAGCACGTGACGGGGTACGCCGTCAACGTCAATATTGTCGGCTGCATTGATCCCTGTTACTGTCCCCCGAGTCCACGTCGAGGTACATCGAGCGGCCGGTGGTTTAACCCACACATCTTCACCAACATGCCACTCGGTGGTATCGGATTCCGGCTCGGCGACCGGTGCGGCCGGATGCCGCCAACAATAGGCGTGAACTCCGCAAGCTGGGGCCGAACGCCGGTCGTTTCCATGCCTCGGTGCCAGGTTGTACCAGAACAACGCGCTCAGCGGAGACGTGCGACAACGCTCGGCCATTCGCTTGATTGTGCGGTGATGTCGCTCGATAATGCCGTTTCCAGACGGCCGATAAGCGGCGCGGTAACGCCGCCTGACCTGCCAGCTGTCGCAAAAGACCTTCACCGCCTCCGACCGAAACGTCGCGCTGTTATCAAGCAGTAGCTCCTCCACGGGACCACGCTCCAGGAAAACACTGCGGAGTACGTCAATAACGTCTATGACGTTTTCTGAGCGCACTTGCCTCCAAATTGCGAAACGGCAAGGCCCGGAGTCGATCATGGTCAAGTAGCACCGGCCGCCGTAGTGCGTTGTATCGACTGTCAGCCTGCTCCAATTTCGACCGACCTCCAGCGTGCCGGGTTCATGTCGGGTAGGAGCTGGATCAATACTTTGACAGACCCGACATGTTCTCATGACCTCGATGTCTCCTCTTGAAACGTCAGAGTTCACCATCCTCGCCAACGCTAAACTCCGATCGACGCCAAAGTGGTGATCCTCGTGGAGTTCGCGCACCGTCAACAGACACGCATCTTTGGACCTCATCAATGCTTTCGGCACTCGCGTCAGGACGTCAGCAAGGTTCTGGTCAGATCGCACAAATGTAGGCGTCACCTTTAATCCAAGCTCTTGAACCAACTCTCTCAATATGTGAAGTCGCCGCCTTATCAGGACCTCTACCGCACTGCTACTCCTGACACGACTCGTGCCCTCCAACGCTGACCTCATCCAGCCAATCACAGTCATCGAGTCGGTGCAGACTTCCACCTCGACCAGCCCCCATTTGACGGCCAGATTTACGGCTCGCAGAACAGCATCCAACTCTGACACATTGATATGATGTTCATCCGTCTGTTTTCGTAGCCACGACGCGTCTTCGACTACTGTGCCCCCGATCTCCGAAACAACACCAATTGCCAAACTGCTGGCGTCGCACCACACTCTGCCAGTAATCGTCGCCGGCACGTACCACTTGCCGCGGACGGGATCGCTCGCGTGTGCCCTCTCTAGAATATCCTGCACCACACGCAGCACATGACTGTTCACGCGGCTTTCCCAATGACCGTCCTGGGCTAGTCTTTTTACAAAGCTGCACGCGACGCGGAGCCACCCAGCAACAGGATAGTGACCGACTAAGCGGCCACAGACAGAGAAAAGCTCCCTTTTCGTCAGATTGTGGGTGACGGTTGGCATCTCGTTGTCTCGTCGGAACTTCAGCTCACCAGCGTCGATCCCTAGCCGCAACCCGAGAACACGACCACCTTCCAAACACTCAGGTGGTTTGGCTTCGAGCCCGTATCTGCGCAGGTGCTCGACGACTTCTTCCGCGCTTACGATATTCTCGTTGACGAGGATGTCGTCGATATAAGAGCTCGCACCAGCCCGTACTCGGTTGTCGCACTCTAGCACAGCGGTCAGTATTCTTGTCATGATACGAGGTGCACAGTTTAGCCCGAATCCGAGTCTGGTCAGATAGTATCGCCGACCTTCGTACTCCACCTGCTGATATTTCCAAAGGCTTTCGTCGACCTTGATCTGAAGGTAGGCCATTTTCGAATCAACCATCTTCAGTGGCGGCCGCTCTCGTCTCCATCGTCGCAATGTTTCGTCGCACACGGGAGCGTCATAGCCGGGGTGGCACTCCACGTGCTGATTCAGCTCCCGGAAGTCGAGGACCGGACGAACTTTTTCCTTGTTCGTCTGGTGAACAGCCAGTAATGGCAGCACACCGCCGCGATCTGAGCACGGTATCAGCCATCGTCGTTCTATCCAGCGCCGAACTTCTTCATCAAACCGTGGTTTGAGCCGCGGGTCCCTTGCGCTGCTGTAACTGGTCACCATGTTCTTCAACAACGGCGGCCATTTTCGCCATCTCCACTTAACGGACCATTCGGAACCATCGAACACTGCCACGAAGTCAGGATCATCGATCTCAATAACAGGCCGCCTTACACAGGCGCCATCTGCGCTCACCCAAGCGCCATCCGCGCTCACACAAGCGCCATCTGCGCTCACACAAGCGCCATCTGCGCTCACACAAGCGCCATCCGCGCTCACACAAGCGCCATCTGCGCTCACACAAGCGCCATCCGCGCTCACACAAGCGCCATCCGCGCTCACACAAGCGCCATCTGCGCTCACTCAAGCGCCATCCACGCTCACACAAGCGCCATCTGCGCTCACACAAGCGCCATCCGCGCTCGCAAACGTGACCGAGCTGTCGCCGCCGACGTACACGCCCCCGAAGCGCCCAACAACATACATGCCGATTATTGCGTCGACACCGTCTATGAGCTTATCGGCCACAATAAACGACAACGACATCTCTCGACCACCAACCTTCAGCCGACCATATATGACACCACTGCAACCGACGCTGCGACCGTCGTATGCGTACACCTGTCGCGCCACACGCGGCGCGTTCGTCGCTAGCTCGCGCGCGACGATCGAAGTCGTGCAGCCAGTATCGACGACCGCTACAACCACCTGGCCGTCAATGGTGGCTGACACGCACGGCAGCGCCTCTAGTCGCGGCCTGGGGCCACTGGGAGGCCTGATGGCGCAGCAGACCTCCCAGCCGCGTTTCCCGAACCAGCTTGGACAGGGTACGGACAGTTTCGTACAAAATGTGCGCCGCCGCAGCGGAAACACTCGACACGCCGCCTCGGTTCTGTACTTCGTGGCGGCCCACGGTTAGCCCTTGACACCATTGCTATCGGTTGTCCTTCTCTTTCCGCTAGCAACTCACGAGCGCGGTCCACCAACTGCGCAGTTGACAGGTTGTGGACTCCCTGTGAGCATCTTATATCCTTCGAGATATCTCGAGGAAGTCCAACAATAAAGGCTTTCTTCAGGACACTGTCATGATTGATGTCAGCAAGCTTGGCCAGCTGACGCAGCCGTGCCATGAAATTGTCAGGCGTTTCTCCTGCAGTGAGCTTGCCCGTCGCGAATTCCTCGTAAGCGTTGAAGGGGTTCTTGGCGTACGCCTTCAGCAGAGCCTTTTTGATGCTTTGATACGAGCCCTGCTCCTCCTCGCTAAGCTCATCGTACATGTTGTATGCCACACCCTCAAGGAAGAGCGACAGTACATCATGAAGCTCCGACACGCGACGCAACTTAGCCACCTTTTCGAATTTCCGCAGCCATTGCGTCACGTCTGATCCTTCGCAACCGCTGAAAGGCTTGATCATTTCAGAGAATTTGATCCCAGCAACAGGCACCGCCTCTGACGCATTTGCACAGGGAGCGTCATCATGTCCACGTCGGCTTGCTGCCCCGTCATCAACCACTTTCGATCGACTCGCCATGCTAGCACGCCGAAATAGCTTGTAGTTACTCGCAGATAACAGCACAACACACTGTATTTGCACTCCCCACTGGTCAGAACGCAGCCAACACACAGGCCAACAGTCATTAGTACACTAACTACTCACGCGCAACTAGCCTTACACATGCCGACAAACATACATACACACGCACGCACACATGTATACACTTGCATACACACACACCGCACGCGCCTTACACAGTATGTACCGCCGGTAATCAGCTGGCGTCATCGTCACTTCGACCAATCACCGAGCAGAACCCGATCACACCACAAAATATTAATTGAGCAAGCTATTAATAAGCATAAGTGGCATTTAATTATTTTCCTAATGGATGATATAAATACTTATGCTATGTTGTACTTGTGTGAATAGGGCAGACAACTTCTGCTACATTTGTGGTGGTGTGACCTTTGCATCACAGAAGCGCCGTATGACTGCTCTGGTTAGAAAGGCATATCACTAGGGCTGTCAAAAGTTAATAAAGTTACTTTTTCACCTAAAGGTCACTTTTTCATAAGCTACCTAAAACTGCATATAAAAGCTGTGTACGATAATTATTAAAAAAGTTATTAGGTTACCAAAGGTTACTTTTTCATCGTTAGGTTACTTTTTTGCTTTTAAGGTTACTTTTTATCGTCAGGTTAGCTTTTGGTATTTTTCTTGTTATTAGGTAAGTTAACCACGAAGTTCGGTGACTTTTTGCAGATAAGAGGCACAAACCGGTATATATGAGGATAAAATAGAAAAAGAGATGGACTATTAGGTCTGAAGATCAAGAAATGTCTAAGTTTCTGCTGTTAGGATTTAGCAATTGGTATTCATCCTAATATCTGTGCTACTCGATATTTATACGTTTTTGGGTACGCAGGATAGTGTAATTCCATTTTAGAAAATGTCCACGAACTGGAGGGTGTCGTGAGATGTTTGGAGCGTGGTATAGTACGATGTGTGAGCTCTCTATACCAGATAATGCACTGTAGCACTTGACAGTACGTATTTACTTGAACAGAAATTAGCACGTGATTTTCAGGGCGTGAGAGAGCGCCATTTTCCCACATTTGACATTTATAAGACTGTGAGCGCAGGGTGCTACATATGGGAGGACGGGGGCATTCACACATGCAGTGTTTACGCTCACACAAATATACAAGCTGTAGTACGTGCTATTTGATAAAAAGTTCCATTGGAACATTATTGCGTCCATTATTACAAATATTTACATTTGCAATTAGTGTATTTCGCATTTGTATTATCCTTCCACATGAAATTATATTTGGATGGTTATGCTCCTTTTTTCGAAGTTAGCAAAATTATGGCTAGTCACTTATGGTGGTTTGATGTAAAATGGTGCAAGATCGGAGAGAGGATGGAAAAATAGTACCAACTCGGAAATAGGATAGAAGGACTGGTGTATTTTCTTCCTTCAGAACTGCTAACAAAAATTGACCTTTTTTGAAGGAGGTTATTTTTAGGTTACTTTTTTATTGGTTATTAGGTTACTTTATATGTTCACAAACAAACAACAAACAAACCGTGTATTTCATATAGCGCACTAATCAGCAAAGGCGTGATAAACATGTGATAAAGCGATACAAAAGTGATAATAACATTAAAACTCAGGTTATTTTTAGGTTACTTTTTCTCGAAAATAAAGTTACTTTTTTCTGATTTTTAGGTTACTTTTTTGACAGCCCTACATATCACCTATATTTTTTATGCAAGATTCGTGACCAGGATAAGAAATAGGCTCCTCACGCATGCTGCAACACTTGTGCTACAAACCTTCGCCAGTGGTTGAAGAGAAAGAGTATAAGCTGTGTAAGCTGTAAGCTGTATAAGCTGTGTGATGATAATGGAAATTTGATTGCCGGGACATTTTACTATCAATAACTTCAACGTGTTTGAGTACAACATGAATATTGTGCATTGTCTTTGCAACCGTTTTAATTCGATTAAGTCAAACCGTTTTGTATAAACAGGGCACCATTTCAACTTTGATTGAAAATATTTTTGGTAAAGGGTATAGGAGAAATGTTTATTATATACTGTAAATCAAACAAATGCGGCGCGAAAAAGACAAAATAATTTTGAGACAAATGCGGCGCGAAAGAGACGAACAAAATAATTTAGAGACAAATGCGACGCGAAAGAGACAAACAAAATAATTTAGAGACAAATGCGGCGCGAAAGAGACAAACAAAATAATTTAGAGACAAATGCCGTGCAAAAGAGACAAAGTAATTTGGAGACAAATGTGGCGCTAAAGAGACAAAGTAATTTAGAGACAAATGTGGCGTTAAATAGACAAAGTAATTTAGAGACAAATGTGGCGCTAAAGGGACAAATAAAGACAAACAAAATTCAGTCTTGTGTGTGCAGTCTTTCTGGCAGCATTGTGTTGACGATTGACTGACTTGACGGGACTTATTTAGTACTTGCGATCTTTTTCCTTTTTTGTAGTTTTTTTTCTTCTTTCCTAATTTTCCTGGTTTATTGGGGGTTTTTTTGAGGGAGCGGTGACCCGCATGGTCGGTCCATGACCCGACCAGGCGTGGCGGAGGCGCCGGGTCCTCCCGGGACCCGGAAACGGCGCAAAAGACATAGAGGCAGGAAGTCCAGCTCTTCGGATCGTCACTCGGAGGTTTCTTGTCCGAGTGATTGTTCCCGGATCACTGACACGGCAACGAAAAAGGATACGACGGCGACTAAATCTAATGGGGAATTGACTATTGGCAAGGAAAACGGAAATGTTTCACCAACCACTTCGGATCTGAGCAATAGGTATGTGGATCCCAACGGCTCATTTGTGATGATTAGATCCAAAAACGAGAATTTCTCATTCAGGCGAATTGGACCTTTCTGGCCGTGTGCACAATTAGAGTGTTTTTTCGGAAAAGTAAAGTTTGAGTGCCAGACTCCGTTTGACGGCTCTTTTATGGTGAAAACAAAGAACGCCAAGCAAACGTTGAGGCTGCTGAAATGTACAGAATTTTGTCACCAACCCGTTACAGTGACCACCGACAGTGTCCGCAACTCGTCGAAAGGAGTTGTATTTGCTCCCGAGCTGCGAGACCTGTCGGAAGAGGATATTTGCAAGGGACTCAGTGCCGAGGGGGTGAGTGGTGTGCGTCGTGTGACTGCGTTCCGTGACGGTCAACGACGACCAACACCACTGCTCATCCTCACTTTCAACTCATCAACTCGACCAACAGAAGTATTTGCTGGCTACCTGAAGTACGATGTGCGCGTGTTCATCCAGAACCCACTTCGCTGCTTCAGGTGCCAGCGATATGGACACGGTGCGCGCAATTGTTGTGGTGAGGCGCTATGTGCGCGGTGCGGCGAGCGCGACCACGGTGACGAGCCGTGTAGCGTCCCCTGTCGCTGTCTGCACTGCCGCAGCACTGAACACTCCGCCGGACACAGCAGCTGCCCTGTGTGGCAAAAGGAAAAGGAGATATGTGCAATTCAGGCCAACCAAGGCATCTCTTTCGTTGAAGCCCGCAAACTGTACGAGAGACAGTGCCCCCCGAGGCAGCTCTCGTACGCGGTGACTGCCAAACAGCCAACACAGTGTGTATCAGTGGGTGTGCAGACTGACACCATCCCGCAGCTGCCCCCTCTGATGCGAATTCCACCACTGCAGAAACAAACAAACACAAACAAACACCAGTCAGTATGCACCACACAAACTCAAACTCCACCAGCACTGAAAAAATTTCAAAACACGACCACAACAGCATCACCAAAAACACCGGCTCAGGCGAGTTCTTCGCGAACCGCCACATGTCCCGCGGACCACACTTACAGTGGGCCAAAAAAGACGGCGTCGAAGCGGACGCCGTGCCGACGATCGAAGTCGGCCACCCCTGTCATCGACATCGTCGATGTGCCCCCCGATGACCCGGGGAGTGCCGACACTGCTGACGTTTCTCCGGATGGCCCGGGGAACGTCAGCACATAGCTTTAATTTTTATTAGTATTTATCATGGCGACCGAGTGCAATAGTTTTTTTCCTGCTGCAATGGAACTGTCGTGGGCTTTTATCAAAATGGGCTGAGTGTGAACAATTATTTTATCATCGCTCACCCAGTATCGTCGCCCTTGTCATCGCCCGCCACATGTCTCACCTTATTCACTCGATCGTCTTTTAAACAATATCATTTTTAGTTCACAGCACAAAGTTTTAATTGTTGGTGATTTTAACGCGCACAGTTCATTATGGGGCAGTTGTCTGACGTCAGACAAGGGTCGATTGATAGAGCGTTTTATGGCGTATAATAATTTTGTTGTAATGAATGATGGGTCGCCGACACACTATGACATATCTACCGGATATTCATCGGCCATAGATCTGACACTGTGCTCACCTGAGGTTGCCAGTTGGTTTGGCTGGTCGACAGATACTGATCTGAGATCGTCAGACCACTATCCAGTGTACCTGTCAGCACCTCAGCGTGCTAGCCCAGCACAGTGGATCCCAGGATGGAACCTGAAGCGAGCCAACTGGACTCTTTTTAGTCAGTGCTGCACGTGGGATCAGTCCGATGAGAACGAAAATGTCCACCATCTACACCATCAAATAAACATGGCTCTCCAGCGGGCAGCTACGCTATCTATGCCGTATAAATCGCTCCCGCCCAAAAAAAGTCCAGTGCCCTGGTTCACGGACGAATGCCGCCAAGCGCTGGCTCGTAGGAAGAGGGCACTGAGACAACACAAACGCCTCAACACTGTCGACTCCAAAATTTCATTCTGCAGGGAACGTGCGCGCGTTAGAAAAACTATTACAAATGCAAAAATTTCCTCCTGGCAAAACTTCCTTAGATCGTTTAACTCATCTACATCAATTACAGAAATATGGCAGGGTATAAGAAGGTTGAACGGCAAGCAGATCGCTAGACCACTACCGATACTGAGTGTCAACGGGGTCAACGTGGGAGAGCCGAAGGCGGTGGCAAATGCGCTGGCTCTCCATTTCGAGACAATCACCGCAGCCGACACCAGTGACGTCTCGGGTGGTCAAGCTATGCCACGTCTCACTGTGCCATCTTCAGCCTTCGAAACTCCATATCAACTGGCATATAATAACACTTTCACCAAGCATGAACTCACCAGTGCAATAGCCAAGTCCGGGCACACATCAGTTGGCCCAGACAATATTCACTACGCATTTTTAAAACATGCTCCATCAGATTTTATCAACCGTATTTTATCATTTTTTAATCTCATCTGGACCTCACAGATATTTCCACCTTCCTGGAAAGAGAGTATCATTTCGCCAATCCTCAAAAGAGATAAACCAAAGAATACTTCTGCGTCATATAGACCAATCACACTCACATGTTGCTTGGGCGAAACGATGGAGCGCATGGTGGCACACAGGCTCTCGTACCTGATGGAAACCCATCATATCATCGATGAGCACCAGAGTGCATTTCGCCCTGGTTGTGCCGCCATTGACCAAATTGTGCGTCTCGAAAACGACATCAGGCTGGGTTTTGGGGCCAGACAGTGCACACTGGTCGTGTATCTGGACCTCACCAATGCCTACGACAGTGTTTCCCCAGATATTTTGCTCCACAAAGTTCATCATATGGGTTTCAGAGGCCAATTGGCACAATATATCAGAAATTTTATCACAGGTACCAGGTGGTTTCAGGTGAGGCTGGGCAGTGTCCTCTCTGACTGGCATGCGTCAGCAAAGGGCCTGCCTCAGGGCAGCTGCTTATCTCCTCTTTTATTTAATTTAATGATTAATGACATGTTTGATCGCATACCGACGGGAGTCTCGTATTCGCTTTATGCTGATGACTGTGCTATATGGGTCCGAGGTAGTGAGGTGTATGAAATGTTTTCTATTATGCAAGAAGCTTTAAACGGTCTGACACAATGGGCGAGCACAAATGGTCTCAGATTTTCTGGAAGGAAGTCTGCCGCCGTAATGTATGCGATTGATAGTTTTCAAGAGGGTCCCATACTTACAGTGGCAGACGAAGCAATTCCTTATCAAGAGTCGCATAAATTCCTCGGAGTTATTCTTGATAAGAGACTCAATATGCGGCAACATGTGAGCCATTTGAAGACACAATGCGCCAAGAGACTGAACATAATGCGTGTTATCGCGGGTAATCGGTACGCGGGCGGAAGTACGTCGGTGCTCCAGAGCATATACAAGACCCTCGTTTTGCCGGTCATTGACTACGGTGCGCAGGTCTACTCAGCGGCGAGTCCGTCAGTTCTACAGCAGCTAGAGACCGTCCAGAACGAAGGTCTCAGAATCATTTCTGGGGCTTTCAGATCATCCCCGGTCGGAGCTTTACGTGCATACACTGGTATCCCCGCTCTTGAAGTGAGGAGAAATAAAACTATCCTGAGGTACGATTTAAAATTCTCATTAGAAAAGGTCATTTTATCCGTCGAATTTTAAATTTTCATCCAATTCCATCTCATCAGCGCAGTCGGCGACATCGTGTATTTGCATCCACATTTTCGAGGCGAGCTTTAGCAAAATCGATTGAGATGAACGTTCCGATACCGAGTGAAAATCAAACTGAGGTACACCGTCCTCCTGCACCATAGGTCACACACATTCCCGTGACAACGTGCCTATGTCAGGAGAAATTGGGCGTACTCACAGACCTCGAAGTTCGCGATAGGTTCGCCGAGTTTTATCACCAAAACAAGGACTGGGTACACGTTTACACTGACGGGTCGAAGTGGCAAGACAGAGTAGGATGCGCGGTCATAGTGAAAAACGTGCCACCTGAGCACCAGCAAACTTTTCGCTATCGCCTGCCGTCCTACACCACTGTGTTTCACGCGGAACTGTATGCAATCTACAAAGCAGTTGAGTTTGCGAGCTTTCAACATTACCCAAAGTTTTTTATCATATCAGATTCTAAGGCGGCACTTCAACATTTATCCAATCATTCATCACTCGATTTTATTCACCATCGAATTTTAGACCTATATAGACAAATTGTGACGAGCGGCAAATCCTGTGTTTTTATGTGGGTGCCAGCTCACCGAGGAATCACTGGCAACGAATTAGCGGATGCAGAGGCTAAATGCGCTCTCGAGGAGATCACGATACAAAGCTATCCTTTAAATAAGTCGATTACAGATGCGATCGTGGATAGTCATATTCGGCAATTTGTCAAGACCCGCTGGCAGCAAGAACGGCATCAATACAAACTGGGCGAGGTCACCGATGACGTTGGTCCCTGGTCAGTGACAGCTGTTCTACCACGGATAATAGAAGTATTACTGGCCAGACTGCGTATAGGCCACTCAAGGTTGACTCATGGGTTTTTAATGGAAAGTACTCCACCGCCTCACTGTTCTCGATGTAATGCCGTTTTAACTATCGACCATATACTTTTAGATTGCATGTGCTATGCCGAGAGTCGTAAGCCATTGCGCGAAACTGCCTCAATAAGAATATATCATGGAATAGGGCGAGTTTGCTGAGCAGTAGCGATCCGCATTTGACCAAACATTTGGTTGAATACGTTTTTGTGACCGGTCTTGCCGAGGAACTGTGATGTGCTTTAAATCATTTGCTTTTCATATCCTAGTCATTTCCACTCATATTTTTATCCTTTTTAAAATCTTGATGATTGACTTTTAACGACGATGTGACGCTGATCAGACTATTGTAGCGCAAAGTGGTCGGAATCGGCCGACGCGCTATACCAACAACAACAACAAACAAAATTAAATTTAAACAAAATAATTATTAAATACAAATGTGTCGCTAAAGAGACAAATGAAGACAAACAAAACTATGTGCACAAAAGTGTTTGTGCTTTGGTGGTGTCAACATCTTTCTTCCAGTGGACTTTGACGCAGCATTTGTACCGACACGCCCTCTTTTTCTTCTTCACTTCAAACCCGGTGAGAGATTTTCAATCTTCTATAGACTGGTGTACTCAATGCCCAAACCGGTTGTGGGGGGGGGGGTCCCCTGGACCCCCTGGGCCCCGGAAAACACGAAAAAAACGGAGAATGAGAAAACACTCTACTGATGAGTCCTCATTGAGTGACGAATCAGTGGGGTCTGGACGCGGCACGACTACGGCATTGACGCGGCACCCACTACGGACCCGAAAACTCTCAATCGAATGGATGACCGTAAGAAACAAACAAATGGAACTGACCCGGCTTCGAACCAGACCACGAAATGTCAGACTCCTAACACAAATGAACGTATGGTGACTACTAGAATCCGAAATGACCCGGCAACAAGTAAGGCTAAGCAATTTGACCCAGAGGGATCTTACGTAGTGCTGAAGGCAAAAAATTCGTTCTCTTTTCGCAAGATTGGTCCGTTCTGGCCCTACAATGAGCTGAAATATCATCTTGGAAACCAAATGTTCAAATATGAAACACCGTTTGATGGCTCAATAATTATTAAGGCTCACAATGCCAAACAAACAGGGAAACTGCTGAGTTTGAAGGAGTTTTGTCAACAGCCTGTGACTAGCGAACTAGACTCGAGAAGAAACAGCAGCAGAGGATTAATCTATGGCCCTGAATTGCGTGAGCTCACGGAGACAGAGATACAGAGCCGAATGGAGAGTGAGGGAGTAACTGAGGTGTACCGTGTAAGCACGATCAGGTCGTGGGACCGCGTGCCAACAAACTTGCTGATTTTGACCTTTGACAGAACCAATCGCCCCGAACATGTACACGCAGTATTCATACGGTATGAGGTACGCGTATATATTCCCAAACCAATGCGTTGTTTCAACTGCCACAGCTATGGTCACGGCACACGCAATTGTCGTAGACAACCAGTGTGTAGCGGGTGCGGTGAAACAGCGCACAGTGACAGTCCATGCTCGCGACCACAACACTTACAATTGTAAAAGTGAGACACACAACTGGGTCCAATGAATGTACAACATGGCAACAGGAAAGAGACATTTGTCGTATCAAGGCCATTCACAATGTTTCTTTCAAGGAAGCGCGAAAAATGCAGGCTGAAAGTTCACCTAACACTTCGCGAAAACCTTACTCAGCGGTAGTAGGTGACACACAAAAACCACAAATGGTGCACTCAACAACACAGACTGATCCAATCCCAGGTCTACCTCCTTTGACAATACTGTCAAGGCGTGATGACAACCATCGCGAGGTGCAAACAGAAGAGACTAGCACACAAGTATCAGCTGAAGTGGAGAACACAAAAATATCACGTACACACATAGATCGGAAACGACATGTCTCAGCAGACCATTCCTACTGTACAAATCATCAGAAAACACTGCAAAGTGATGCACATCTTTCAAAAACATCTCAAAACATGCAAGCCACTCAGAATACATTACAAACCACACAGAATCAACAGAAAACACTACAACACAAAAAGGAACACTCACACTTAAAATCAAATCACAACTCATTCTCCCAAAACAATCTGCCTCATGTCAGAAGCTGACATTGATGTAGATAAATATGTCGCAACAAGAAAATAAAACGATTATTATTCAATGGAACGCTAGAGGTCTTCCATCGAAATGGGCAGAGAGCGTTTATTTTCTTACATCGCAATCACCAAGTGTTATTGGTATACAAGAGACATGGTTTAAGCCCACAGACACACACAATTACAACATACACGGCTATACTTTATATCGCGATGACTGTGTGCAAAATGGACGACGACGAGGTGGAGCAGCGCTTTACATCGCCAATAGTGTCCCTCAGAGTCCGATTCGTATGCAGACAAGTGATATTGCCACAGTAGGGTGTACAGTGCGGCTCAACCACAGGCTTGTTGATGTAGTAAGCACGTATCTGCCACCAGATACTACAGCTGAAACAATAACACGACATCTTGAAACAGTTCACGCGTCTTTGAATAACAGGATGCTTATTTTAGGAGATTTTAACGCGCAAAGTATTACCTGGGGAACGAACTGTACAACATGTAAGGGCAGGTCAATATAAAATTTTATCTCCAATTTCTCACTGACTCTCTTGAATGACGGATCTTCCACGTTTTTTAACATCTCTACGGCTAATACATCATCAATCGACCTATCTATTTGTTCACCAGAAGTAGTGCAGTGGTTGAATTGGTCTGTACACGTAGATACGCAAGATTCAGACCACTACCCCATTTTAATGTCAGCTGGTGATAGGTCTGCTCAGCAACAATGGCTACCAACATGGAACATGGCCAAGGCAAACTGGTCTCTTTTCAGGCAATGCTGCGTTTTGGATGGAGTAGACGGTATAGACGTCGACAATAGCACCGACAGCATAACAACTCAAATCATATCTGCTGCTCGACTCTCCATTCCTTGGAAACGCCGTCCACCCAAAAAGACACCTGTTCCATGGCTCAACAATGAATGCCGTTGTGCGGTTGCAAAACGAAAGAGAGCACTTAGGTTTTATCTGCGAACTAAAACGATAGCTGCGAAAATAGCCTTGTGTAGGGAGCGAGCCGTCACTAGGAGGGTGATTAGGACGAATAAGATTTTAGCATGGCATAATTTTATTGACTCTTTTACCCCATCGACACCTATATCAGCGATCTGGAGAGGGATCAGAGCACTCAATGGCAGCTGGACGCCAGTAGCTATGCCAATCCTGAATATAGAGGGCAGCCATATCAGCGAGCCAAAAGTTGTCGCCAACAAAATAGCAGAACATATGGCTAGAACAGGTTGTATTCAGGCATATCACGGCATTGAACCATCGGCAATTGCCAGACAACGCTTTCGATCACCCCACCATGTACGAATACAATCTCGATTTTACACCTCTGGAATTAAAAAGAGCGATCAACCGATCAGGCCATACGACGGTTGGACCAGACAACATACATTACGATTTTTTAGGACATATATCATCTGAATCCTTTTATCACGTCTTAGCATTTTTTAATTCCTTGTGGAGAACACATTCTTATCCTGCATCATGGAAACACTCAACAATTGTACCACTTCTGAAGAAGGGAAAACCCCGCGATTCTCCCAAGTCCTACCGACCAATATCCTTGACCAGTTGTATGGGAAAACTTCTTGAGAGGATGGTGACAGCCAGAGTTTCTTACATTCTTGAGACAAACAATGTGCTCGATCACTATCAGAGTGGATTTCGTCCCAGTCGATCGGCAGTAGACTCGGTAGTCAGGCTGGAAAATATAATAAGAACGGGCTTTGTCAACAAGCAGTGTACACTGGTCGTATATCTAGATCTGACCAACGCTTATGATACAGTTATACCGGGAATATTGTTGCGAAAAATACACGACATGGGCTTGAGGGGTAATATGGCGGAATATATGAAAAACTCTCTGTCAGGTAGGAGATTTTTTAGAACGCGACTCGCAGGCATATATTCGGACCAGTATAGCATGGATATTGGGTTACCACAAGGAAGTTGTCTGTCGCCAATCCTATTCAACTTGATGGTGAATATATGTCAGCGAATAATATGATAGCAAATGATATGTTCAGCGATATGCCAGCAAATATCCAATATGCGATTTACGCCGATGACAGCGCCATTTGGATTCAAGGTGAAAACGTGGCTATCATGAGCACTCAACTTCAAGAAGCTCTAGATGTTTTAGCACTATGGGCCAAAGCGAACCACATGAAGTTTTCTGGTCTGAAGTCCGGCCGGGCTATACTCAATAGACAGCTATAAAATTCAGGAAACATTGACGTTGGGTGGCGAAATCATTCCGTACCGACAATCACAAAAGTTTCTAGGTATTGTGCTGGATAAAAGACTCACCATGCGGGAACATATAATAGACTTGTGGTGACTGAAAATGCATATGTAGGGTATCTGGCAACATTGTGTGCGTCTTGTCTGTGTGAGTGCTTGTATGTTTACGTTTTCTTTCGTGTTTATCCTTTTCGTTTGTTTTGTATTATGATTGTCGTTTTTGCGTCTGGTATAGGTAAGTTTTGTATATATTGGGTTTTCTAATTTTGAGCGATATTAATTGTTATTTTGTTTGCTTTTTTTACTGAGTATATCATGCGTGTTTCTTCCTTGTTATGTCTTGGTTCTTTTAATATATATTTTCTTTTGCCACGTCATATACGAGGTGAAAACTTCTCTGTCGTCCTAATACACGCCCCTTATGTTCCGGACTGTGGCTTTGAACGGTTGTACCAATCAACGGCCTCTTCAACTGGTGACCCCGACGCCCGTCGTTCGGTTAGTGAAATATTTTTCTTCAGTTAGTGCACTTCCTTTTCTTGTGAAATCATTGTTTGAATTATGGCTGAGGAGGCTGATAATGTCAAGAATGAAGGAGTTCAGCACGTATCGATAAAGCCACCACCCTTCATGGAGAACTGTGTAGATGGGTGGTTTACAATCCTGGAGGCGCAATTTCTCATCCGTAAGATAACATGTGAAGAGACCAAGTTTTTTCACACGGTCGCTTCACTGCCGGCCGATGTCGTGAGCAGACTGCCGTATGATGTGATAGCCTCACATCAGTTCAGTGCCCTGCGGCAGGCATCAAAGAATATGTTCGAACAATCCAAACCAGAGCTTTTTGAGAAGCTAATTTCGAAGACGTTCATGACCGGGAGACCTTCGTTTTTTCTTCAAGAGCTAACCAGCATAGCCACCAAGGTCGGTGTGGGTGAGGAACTGGTCAGACATAAGTTCCTCCAGGCGCTCCCCGCTCCGATCAACAGCATTCTCGCTGCTCACAAGGAGTTGGCACTCACGCAGGTGGGCAAACTGGCCGACGAACTTCTGCCGTTGACTCAGACACAGAGTTTTGCCGTCACACCTACTGCAGCTGAACCGCGTCGATCTACTATTCCGCGACAGTGCCAATCCGGCGCAACTGGTACAACTTTTGGCCTGCGACCATTCTACGACGGTCAGCGCCCCAAGGTGTGTCGCACGCATATTTTCTTTGGTGATTCGGCGCGTCAATGTAAACCTTGGTGCCGTTGGCCCAACAAGCGCCGAGATATCGTCATACAACCGTCTTCACGTACGCCATCACGGAGTGCGTCACCGGAACCACGTGCTGTACCGGAAAACTAAAGAGACAGGTCAATATGACTGCTACTGGCCTGTCGCTTTTTCGAGTCGCAGTCCAACTGGGCAGCCGCAAGGTTTCCTTCGTAATTGACACCGGTTCAGTTGTGTCACTCTTGCCGAAGACTCTCTGTGATGGTCATCTGCTGGAGTACTCACCTGTCAGCATCCAGTCGGCCACAGGACAGCACATCAACGTGTACGGTGAACTCACCCTTAGAATTTCTCTGCGTGATCTACGTCGTTCATTCTTGTGGACCTTCGTTGTTGCTGATATTACTGATGCTCTGTTGGGAAATGATTTTTTGAGTCATTCCGGTCTCATCGTCGATTGCAAACGGCGAGTTATTTCTGATCCGACCACCAAATTGTCAACATCAGGTGAATCCACTTCTCTGTGTTCTTCATATATCATAAATGATTCGTCTCATCTTCCTTCTTCGTTTCATCATCTCATTAATCAATTTTCATCAATTTTTTTGCCGATGTCTCCGTCTGGTTGTGTGCGCGGTAAAAGCAAAGCCTTCCACACTATTGATACCGGCAGTGCTCCGTCCACTTTTGCGTCAGCCAGGCGTCTTTCTCCAGAGAAACTGCAGGCTGCAAAAGAAACATTCAAAACCCTCCTTGAGACGGGTATCGTTCGACCCTCGAAGTCTGCCTGGGCATCTCCGATTCATCTGGTCCCCAAGCAGTCTCCGGGCGAGTGGCGCGTTACTGGGGATTACCGCGCCTTGAACGCAGTAACAATTCCGGACCGGTACCCTCTTCCTCGTATCAGTGACCTGTCATGCAAATAGCATGGCATGACGCGTTTCAGCCGTCTTGATCTAATTCGCGCGTACCATCAGATTCCAATGAACGAGGTCGATATTGAGAAAACGGCGGTTATCACTCCATATCTATTCGAATATGTCTTTATGCCCTATGGCTTACGTAATGCAGGGTGCACGTTTCAACGATACATGGATTCTTTGTTTCGATCTTTGCCTTTTGTTTTTATCTATATAGATGATATCTTGATTGCATCTGCTGATGAACAGGAACATTTGCATCACCTTGAACAAGTTTTCCGCTTGCTGCAGGCCAACGGCCTGCGACTGTCAATGTCAAAGTGTGAGTTCAACCAGGAGAGCATCACGTTCCTAGGTTACTGTTTGTCGTCTCAAGGTTTGTGTCCACCAACAAGCAAAGTGTCCGCCATAAATGATCTTTCATCGCCTGTCAGCTCTGTTGAACTCAGACGCATTTTGGGCATGTTTTGGCTACTATCGGCACATGCTTCCTAAGTTTGCCGATATCGTATTTCCATTGACAGAGTTGGCCAAGGAGCATACGAAATCATCCAGCTTACCGTGGCTGAATATTCATGAAGAGGCACTAACAAATGCAAAGGCTGCACTCACCGATGCATGCAAACTGGCTCATCCTTTGCTGCAATGCCATGATTATCAGCTGATCACTGATTGTTCACAGGTGGCCGTTGGAGCGGCTTTGCACCAAATGGACGACGGTCATCCTGCGCCGATTTCTTTCTTTTCAAAAAAACTCAGTGAAGTTCAGCGCCGATATTCTACGTATGACCGCGAGTTGCTCGCTGCTTACCTTTCGGTGATGAATTTTCGGCACCTCTTGGAAGGTCAAAAAGTAACACTTTTCACCGATCACAAACCGTTGACGTCTGCGTTTCGCAGTCCCCATAGTGCCAAATCCGACCGCCAACAGCGGTACTGGTCTCTCATCACAGAGTACGTGTGCGATGTTGTCTACATTAGAGGAAGCGACAACATAGTCGCCGATTGTTTTTCCCGTGCTGTCAACAGCGTTCAAATTGACGCATTTGATCTTCCGGCGATCGCAGCAAAACAGATTGACGACTCTGAAGTGTCCACTTATGCTGATCGCCTTCAATCGTGGCCTATTGGTGCCAATAATAATATATAGTGCGAGATGTCAACTTTGCATCCTCGACCCTTTGTGCCTCAGTCTTTCCGTGAATCTGTGTTCCGGCAATATCACCACATTTCTCACCCTGGCACTAAAGCTAGCTTACGACTTTTAACGTCCCGCTACTTCTGGCCAGGTATGGATCGTGGCATTCGGAATTGGGTGAAATCCTGTCTCCAGTGCCAAAAGTCGAAAATCCATCGCCATACTAAAACTGCACTACATGATTTTGGACTTCCATCGGCCAGGTTTGAAGCAGTTCATATCGACCTAGTTGGTCCACTGCCTGCGTCAACACCTCATGGTCAAGCATATCCATCACCTTGCCGTTATTTACTGACGTGCATTGACAGAGCCACTCGATGGCTCGAAGCAATTCCTATTGCTGACATCGACGCTGTGAGTATCGCTGCTGCTTTTCTAGACACTTGGATTAGTAGATTTGGTGTCCCTCTGTACGTCATCACTGATCGTGGCAGGCAATTCGAGTCAGCACTCTTTGATGAGCTTTCCAAGGTGATCGGTTTCCACCGCCTCCGTACCAAAGCGTACAAACCATCTTCCAACGGTTCCATTGAGCGAGCCCACCGCACTCTCAAAACCGCTTTGATCGCTCGTGGAAGTGAATGGATCCGCAGTCTGCCAGTGGTGTTATTAGGGTTGCGTGCGATTCCGAACGAGAGTGGTTACGCACCATTCACAGTGCTTACCGGTTCGTCGTTGCTTTTTCCTCGCGTATGCCTTGAACCATCTTGTATCCGTTCTTGTAATGATTTTGTCAAACTTCTTAGTGAATCTCTCCGCCAAATTGACTTTCACACATTATCTACTGGTTCGCATCATCATGGTCATCGCCCATCTTATATTCCTCAGTCATTGACCAATTGTGAACGAGTGTGGATGAGAGTTGATAGAGTGAGGCGTTCTTTGGAAGCTCCTTATCACGGACCTTTCAAAGTGATATCTCGCTCTGATAAAGTTTTTGTTCTAGAGAGTCCGTCGGGATCGCGTGACACAGTCTCCATTGACAGACTCAAGCCTGCCTACATCGGTGACTCACCAGAGCGACCTGCAACAACTGATGTACCTGCAGAATCTACAACACCTCAGCCGGTCGCTGCGCTCGAGCCTGCCGAGGAGGAGCCAGTGTCAACTGCACGTAAAGAACCACCCACTCGTGTGTCTAGGTCGGGTCGTACTGTGCGATTCAAGCGACACCCTGATTACCACTATTTTTAATTATATGCGTGTATGCTGCTGTATGCTTGAATAATGTATGTGTGTATGTGTATGAATTTATCGGTGCAAAAAAAAATGTGTGTATATACATGTGTATATGTATATGATCTGTCAGTTTGTATTATTTTTTTTTGCATGTTACCATCCCAAACGGGGGGAGTGTTTGTGGTGACTGAAAATGCATATGTAGGGTATCTGGCAACATTGTGTGCGTCTTGTCTGTGTGAGTGCTTGTATGTTTACGTTTTCTTTCGTGTTTATCCTTTTCGTTTGTTTTGTATTATGATTGTCGTTTTTGCGTCTGGTATAGGTAAGTTTTGTATATATTCGGTTTTCTAATTTTGAGCGATATTAATTGTTATTTTGTTTGCTTTTTTACTGAGTATATCATGCGTGTTTCTTCCTTGTTATGTCTTGGTTCTTTTAATATATATTTTCTTTTGCCACGTCATATACGAGGTGAAAACTTCTCTGTCGTCCTAATACACGCCCCTTATGTTCCGGACTGTGGCTTTGAACGGTTGTACCAATCAACGGCCTCTTCAGACTTGAAGGCGCGCTGTCAGAAGCGATTAAACATATTACGTATTATAGCTGGGAATAAACACGCCGGTGCGAGCGTTTCCGTTCTCCATAAGGTTTTTAAAACATACTCATCGGCGAGCTTAGTCTTCTTAGTCTTCTAGAACCAATCCAAAACGAGGCTCTTCGGCTGATAACAGGTACGTACAGAACGACACCAGTCGGGGCCCTGCGAGCGTATACCGGCCTTCCAGAACTGAGCACACGACGCAAGAATATCGTGCTACGTTACCCGTTGAGAGTACACACCAGCTATAACCACATCGCTCATCCTTATACAAATATCGGTGATAACATGCCCAATTTTTCCTCCAGAAAGCAGTTATCCAAACGGATGCTTAATAGACGAGCGACGGAGTATATTCAGGAGCTGAATGTGGCAGTACCTCACCGAAATGGCCTAGTCTACGACATACCGCCCTGGTACAAGACAGCTCCAAAAATCCATTTCCTACTGGATGCGACCAAAGCGCAGGTATCAGATACTGAGGTCTCAATGGCGTTTGCGGAGTACATTTCGCATTATAGCGACTATGCCCAAATATATACGGATGGATCAAAGTGCAAAGGAAAGTCAGGATGCGCAATATACACCAAACAGCTGGGTAGTGCGTGCATATCAAGGTTCCGTCTGCCTTCATATGTCACGGTTTTCAATACTGAGCTGTACGCAATATACAGAGCTTTGAGATACGTAGAAGAGCATCGGGTACAAAAAGCTTTAATTCTGAGTGATTCGAGATCTGCACTACTCTACATTTCCAATAGTCTTTCATCGGATTTTATACTTTTATCAATTTTAAATATTTTACATCGTATAACATCGAACTACGACTGTATACTGGTGTGGATATCAGGGCATTGTGGCGTGAAGGGCAATGAGAGGGCAGATGCGGAAGCAAAAGCTGCGTTGGAATCGAGCGACATTCACCAGTATCCAGCGTGTAAGCAGACAATAAGACAGATTGTGAATACGGCTACATGCGAGTCTTTCCAACAAAAGTGGACCAGTCACAGACATAATTATGCACTTGGGGCCATAAAGAAATCAGTCACTCCATGGCTGGATGACAATTTACCAAGCAAAGCGCAGCGAGTAATCGCGAGACTAAGACTGGGATGCACTAGGATAACACACAATTATTTATTGGAGAAGACATCGCCACCTATATGCTCACACTGTCGAACTCCTCTCACGTGTAGTCATATAATCACGGAATGCGAGTTGTATGAGGTCTCGCGGCAACCCTTACGTTCCTACTGCCACTCCACAAACATCCATTTTAATCTCATCAATATTTTACATCTTGACCAATGTAGTGTCCTGTGGTTTTCGCCAAATGCGTAAATGAAACCATTGGCAACCTTGCGCGGTTGCGAAGCATACTCGCCATTGTTGTGTCATTGTTGGTATTGTTCGTTGCCCGGGGCTTAGTGGTAAGTATTTGTGGAGTGAGGTAGTTAACTTGATTTAGGTCACTTAGGTTTGGTCGGTCGTCTTGTATGGTTGTATTGTATGGTTGTTCCGAGAGTGATTATTATATTGAGTTTCATTAGTTGTTTGCTATCGGTCGTACGCGGACACTATAAATATTTGGCGACGAGTTTTCCGTTCCCATTCGGGTAAGCCATTAATTCGCTATTACGCAATTAACTCGCTACACCATGGACAGTGTAACATCACCTGTACCATTCCTCAACAAACCGGGTAAACCAAACGTAAGCTGGGCCGAATGGAGGTTTGGGTTTGAGAATTATATGACCGCGATAAACGGTGAGTCATTCTCCGATGGTCGCCGGAGGGCTATGCTACTGCACTGCGTAGGTGCCGAGGCACAAAGGGCGTTCCTTGCGCTGCCACCTTCACCCAAAGTCGAGGGCGAGACGGAGTACGATCGTGCGATGAGGCTATTCAGCGAATTCTACTCGCCCAAAGTCAACGTGATCTCCGAAAGGTTCACGTTCCGTCAGCGACGCCAACTTCCATCGGAGACTACTGCGGAGTTTGTGTCCGTCTTACGCAGCCTGTCGACAAACTGCAGGTTCGGTGCGTTAACCGACGAAATGATCCGAGACCAAGTAGTTGAAACGACTATCCACGCGCGGTTGAGAGAGCGATTCCTCCAGGACGCCAGTCTTACGCTCGATTCACTGCTCGCCACGGCCGAAACCTTTGAAATTTCGCGACAGCAGTCGGCCAAGATGACTGCGCCACACCACGCTGCCGACTCTGATCAGTCTTCCGCGAGCATCAACGCCACACGAGCATACACCAAGAGGCAGAGGCACCCAGTCGCAAAACAAACGTCGTCGAGCAAGTGCACACACTGTGGTCGACAGCACGACGCGCCGAGATCTCAGTTCTGTCCGGCGAGAAACTCAGCATGCGACAAGTGCGGACGACAAGGCCACTGGGCAGCCGTCTGCGGCTCAACAGACAAGCCTAAGTCAATTCAGCGCTCCAAGCCGGTCCGAGGTGTCACCATTCTCGCATGCAGCGACGCCGAGAAGCCCAGCAAGCTGGAGTGTGACGCGACCATCGCAATCAGCACGTCGCAAGTCGACACGGGGGCAAGTGTTTCGGTCCTCAGCCTACCTCTGGCGAGAAGCCATTTCAAGGGCGCGGAGTTAACGCCAACAGACGTTCGACTGTTCGGCGTGGGTCGCCGACCGTTAAAGGTGATGGGAACACTGCCAGCCACTGTCACGGTCAAAGGGCAAACGGCGACCACCGATTTCTTCATCATCGACACACCGTCATCGGAAGGCCTGCTGGGGTTATCCGCCATTTCTGCGCTTGGGATCACAATTCATCCGAGCGAGGGAATCGTGAGGCAAGTCGATACCAGTGTTGACGCGATACTGCCGCCGATCAAAAACTACCAACACCGGATAGTGCTTCGTTCGGACGCTACTCCAATCCGGTGTTCCTTGAGACGACTGCCGCTGTCGGTGAGGGAGGCAGTGTCCACTGAGTTGACGCAACTGCACCAAGCCGGCGTGATTGAACCGATCGACTCGTCACCCTGGATCAGCCCGTTGGTGGTTGCTAAACGCAAGGACGGGTGCATCAGGCTGTGCGTGGATCTGCGCGGCTTGAACGAGCAAATTGTGTTGGACGCACACCCGCTGCCCACCATAACCGAGCTCCAAGCACAGCTTCAAGGTCCATTTCTGAGTAGGATCGACCTCAGATCAGCATATCACCAGCTCGACATCGCTCCTGAGTCGCGTCCGTTGACGGCCTTCATCACACACGACGGACTTTTTCAGTTCCGCCGTGTTCCTTTCGGATTGTCGTCAGCCGGGTCAGCCTTTCAAAAACTGCTGGACCGTGTACTGAAGGGGGTTGTGGGCGTCCAACACTACTTGGACGACATGGTTGTGTCCGGTAAAACACAGTCTCAACACGACGTCCGACTGAAACGTGTCATGACCGCTCTTAAAGAAGCTAACGTCACAGTGAACTACGATAAATCGTCGTTCTTGTCGGACTCGATCGACTTCTGCGGTTACCACATTGACAGATCCGGAATTTCACCGCTGCAGAGCCACATCAGGGCGATCGTGGACGCACCGACTCCCTCGTCCGCAGGAGAGCTGCGCAGTTTCATCGGCCTGTGCGGTTGGTTATCGCACTTCGTACCGGACTACGCGACTAAAGCTGCTCCATTGTTCCGTCTGCTGAGGAAGGAAACACCGTTTGAGTGGAATGAGTCTCACACAGCTGCATTTACGCAACTGAAGACGTCGATAGTTGAGAGCCGAGCTTTCCAACCATTTGATCCAGAGCGTGACATCATCGTCACAACGGACGCCAGCGAGAAGGGACTGGGCGCTGTGCTGTCGCAGCCGGACGACAACGGCAGAGAGCGAATGGTGGCGTGCTGGAGTCAGCGCTTTTCGGACGCTGAAGCTCAATATTCCGTCACTGAGAGAGAGACGTTAGCTGCAGTGCGCGCCATCGAACGGTGGAAGCTCTTCTTGTGGGGCGCCGCTTTCTCCTGCGGACCGACCATTCTGCCCTGCGCACTGTGTTGTCAACCCGCTACAAGGGCCGCGCCGGAGCACGCATCGCGCGATGGAGAGCACGGCTAATGATGTACGGCTTCACGGTACAGCATGTGGCAGGTTCAAGACTACCTGGGGCCGACGCATTGTCACGGCTGCCGGTCAACGAGCCCGACACGGTGGAGGACCTGGAGGAGGTTATTGCTGTCGTCGAAGGAGACACCATCACGATGCAGGAGGTGGCCGAAGCAGCTCGCAACGACAAACAGCTAATTGCTTTGCGCCGCGCAATTATCGAAGGGTTCCCGGCACGAGAGAAGGACTGCGACTCGAACGTCCGTCCATACTTCCACATTCGCCACGAGGTAAGCTCAGATGCAGATTTGGTTCTTCGCAACGGCCATCAAGTTGTTGTACCCCAAAAATTACGCGCGCGTTATGTCGAAGCGGCTCGCCAGGCTCATGACGGCGCGGTGAGGACGAAACAGCTACTGCGGAGCGTGGCCTGGTTCCCGGGGATGGACCGCCAGGTGGAGGACTTCGTCCGCCAATGTCAACCCTGTCAGTCGTCCGACAAGGTACTGCTCAACAAATGCAGGCCAGCGCCCATGCAAAGTGTGACTCCGCCAGAAAAGGTGTGGTCCAAGTTGGGGATCGACGCCGTCGGTCCGATCCATTGCGCACCTAGGGATCATCGCTACGCTATCACGTTGATCGATTACTCGTCGAAATGGGTCGAGGTTGCTCTGGTGCCAGCTGTGACGTCGGAAGCCATCATCGAGTTCCTCCGGAACATATGGACCAGAGAACGTTACCCGGACGAGATAATCTCTGACAACGGCACACCGTTCGTAAGTGCCGTCTTCGAGCGTTACTTGGTCGAGCGCGGGATCAAACATGGCCGATCTTCAGCCTACTGGCCGCGCGGCAACGCAGCGATAGAACGCTTCAACAGGACATTGAAGGCGTGGATCAACCAGGCGGAACGCAACGGCGACTTCGCGGCGCACATTCAAACGCGACTGGCACAGTACCGCAGCACGCCACACTGTTCTACAGGGGTGTCACCGTCGGAGATGCTGCACGGCCGTATGATGCGACTAGCGCTGCCGGTCGCTCATGACAAACCGCACCGTCCGAGTCCGGGGAAACGCATCAGAACCCAACAACGGCGCAACGCAGCGGCGTATGATTCCAGATTCGCCGTGCGAACTCCAAGATTCAAGGTTGGTGACGCCGTCTATGTTCGTCGTCAGGATCACGTGCAGAAGGGCCAGTCCAGTTTCCGCGGGCCGTTCACGGTGGTTGGTCAGACCGGTCTGTCGTCGTTCAGGTTGTCGGACGGGTCATCGCGCAACAACGCACACCTGGCGCCTTCGTCACGCCCGCCGGCGCCGTTCGAGGACGCGGACGAGGTCGACATGCCGGACATGCTGCCGAGCGGCTCTCCGCCGACCGACTCGTCCGTGCCGTGCGACAACGATCAACGACCTGGCGACACGCCGACAATAGAGCGCAGTACGTCGCCGGAGCATCGAAACGGAGCCACTGCAGAGTCGGACGCTGGACTCCAGGGGCAAAAAATATATCATCCACTATTCGAGTTACCGCCGTCCCGCAGCGGCAGACGTCGCTGGCGACCGGCACGCTACACTTGAACTTTGCCGATGATTCAATTGTCGCTGTAACCGTAGTTTCATTTTAAAGGGCGGGGATATGTAGTGTCCTGTGGTTTTCGCCAAATGCGTAATTGAAACCATTGGCAACCTTGCGCGGTTGCGAAGCATACTCGCGATTGTTGTGTCATTGTTGGTATTGTTCGTTGCCCGGGGCTTAGTGGTAAGTATTTGTGGAGTCAGGTAGTTAACTTGATTTAAGTCACTTAGGTTTGGTCGGTCGTCTTGTATGGTTGTATTGTATGGTTGTTCCGAGAGTGATTATTATATTGAATTTCATTAGTTGTTTGCTATCGGTCGTACGCGGACACTACAACCACCCGAACGCGATTCGACTACTACTCGAGTACATTTATGATATAGATTTGTTTGCAAAGCTTTAATGGGAGGTGCAACAAGTTTTCTGAGCTTCAGCGGAACGTGCAATAATAATAATAGTGTGTTTGTATTACGCCAATACAGCAGGAAATAAACGAGGAAGTGGTACAGCGCGAAATGGCCGACACCGGCCGAAGCGCTTCTCTCAAACAACAACAACAAACAAAATTAAATTTAAACAAAATTATTATTAAATACAAATTTAGCGCTAAAGAGACAAATACATACAAAGAAAATACAAACAAAATGATTATTAAATACAAATATGGCGCTAAAGAGACAAAGTAATTTATAGACAAATTTGGCGCTAAAGAGACGAATAAAGACAAACAAAATTAAATTTAAACAAAATAATTATTAAATACAAATGTGGCGCTAAAGATACAAATACAAACCAAATGATTATTAAATACAAATGTGGCGCTAAAGAGACAAATAAATACAAACAGAATGATTATTAAATACAAATGTGGCGCTAAAGTAACAAATATGTCTAGTTCCACCGGCAAGCGCTATATATCCACCTATGCATCATCTGTAAAACGCTGCTGTGGCCGAACCCTGCAGACGCTGGCTTGGAGACGCGAGGACCCCGGTTCGAAACCCGTCAGGTATGTATATTTATAAATTTGAAAATAAGGAAAATAAGTTGGGTTAGGTACAGAATAAAGAAAAAATAAGTTAGGTTGGGTTAGGTTAAGGTTAGGTTAGGTCAGGTTAAGGCACACAAAAATGACGTCAAAGGGGGGAGGGGCCTAAGTGATGTAAACAAACGTGACAAAGTGTTGCCTGAAGCCTTCCTGTTGCCTGAAGTGAAGCCTTCTACTATCTTCGCCAGTAGTTGAACAGAAAGAGGAAAAGAATGCCTTTTGCTGTGCCAATGACGTGGAGGGAGCCCACAGACCATACCAACAATTGTTATTTCTGCATGGTACCTCCAATACAAAAGGGCTTGTCAAAGAAGAAAAAAGTCTATCGAATATCCACCTCTCATTAAGGCAAACACCTTTGCACCTGCTACCACCTTTGCACATAAAACTGGGGCTCATGAAAAACTTTTTAAAAGCGATGGACATATCTGGTCAAGTGTTTAACATCAAAATTCCTTTCGTTGAGCGACGCAAAGATAAGAGAGGGAGTTTTCATTGGTCCTCAGATTCGAGAGCTTCTTAAAGATGATGAATTTTAATCAGCTCTTCATGGGGAGGAGAAAGCTGCTTGGAAGGCATTCAAGTTAGTTGCAAAGGGATTTCTCGGAAACAAAAAGGAGGGAAACTATGAAGAATTGGTGGAAAACCTCATCAAGGCTTACAAGATCATGGGATGTAACATGTCACTCAAAATCCACTTTCTGGATTCACATTTAGCCTTTTTCACAGCAAAATGTGGAGCAGTTAGTGACGAACATGGTGAAATATTTAATCAAGATATTTCAACTGTGGTGCTCCACGTGTAATTGTGTCTCGCGCCACCTGGCGGTACCTACCAGAAGCGCAGTGACCTGTGCAGCCATGTGTATGTTTGTGTGTCGTGTTGCGTTTGACCATCATTGTGTTCGTGTTTGAACAATTGTATGTTTTTATGTTTGTCTGTACTTGTCTTTCTCGTCCCTTGCTTTGCGCACAAATATAGTCGGTCCAAAGAGGTCGCATTGTAAATGTGGAATTCCGTGGCTTGCCTAGACGCCACATTGGTGACCCCGACGTGAGGATGGTGTGATGGTGAGTAAAATTGTTTTGACTTGCGCCTCATCTGCCTGCCTTCGCCTCGCATAGTCGTCATGCCTTCGTCTGCGTCATAGTCCTCTGTGTCTCGCTGAGAGCGACGCACCAACAGCTAATGACCAGACGCACCAGCATCACACCATCCAACACCGACTCCGTCCGGCATCGTACCTAATCGCTCATCTACCACCGCCGGACGTAAAACCACTGAATGGCAATCGTCTGCGCAACAAGGAGACGACTCAATGAAGATTGCCTCGAATCCTTGAGGCTGCAGTTTCTGCACAATAATCCGACGTCGTACCGAAAATCCACGTGCATCTACCCCGAAGTTCGACCGACGACCTACCTCCGAATTTCTACCAATGATCTACCTAAGTTCTACCGATCTACTGTTCAATAATCTGCGAAATTCTTCGAAAAGCTGCCCCCAAATTTGCCTCAGGACTGCGCAGCACGAGTGCCGTATGGCGCCATGGTGCATCACACCATACAAGACCGATTCCGTCCGGTGCCGTACTCAATCGCGTTTTTTTCCTACGGGCGCCGGACGTAAAACATCGAATAGGAAACATCTGCGCAGCAAGAAGACAACACGATAATATTGCCTCGTCTTCTTGCTGGATGCAGTTTCCGCAAACCTACGAAAACTTCGCCTCACTGAAGAAGCAACCGTCTTCGCAGCAAGAAGTCAACTCAATCAAGATTGGCTCGACTTCTTGCTGGCTGCAGTCTCTGCAATTACTACTCGATTCGCCAACGGACTGCGTAGCACGACGACGACTTGATCGTGCAAAATTCACTTGACCTCGTGCTGCGGTGCAGTATGGCGCCCTGGTGTATCAAACCAACGAAAAAGGAATCCACCGACACCGATTTCTCCATTACCGCTTGGCTTCTGGTGGGGGAGTCCTGTGGTGCTCCACGTGTAATTGCGTCTCGCGCCACCTGGCGGTACCTACCAGAAGCGCAGTGACCAGTGCAGCCATGTGTATGTTTGTGTCGTGTTGCGTTTGACCATCATTGTGTTCGTGTTTGACCAATTGTATGTTTGTATGTTTGTCTGTACTTGTCTTTCTCGTCCCTTGCTTTGTGCACAAATATAGTCGGTCCAAAGAACTCGCATTGTGAATGTGGAATTCCGTGGCTTGCCTAGACGCCACACAACCATGGAAAAGAGGTACCAGGGTAAATGGAACACGACAATGCTTGCAGACTATTGCTGGACACTGACAAGAGACGACTCTTCAGCCTGTTATAAGCGTCAAGCAAAAAGGCATAGAGGAGATATGGATTAGAATTCAAAACATAATCACATAGACTGTATACTTAAATAAATTGATCAAATATTACATGCCTCGTATCTTTGAACATGTAGCCAATACACATTTTCAACGTGATATTTGGATTCATTTAATGAAAATACATAAGAATCAACTAATCCTATTTAAGTAGCACAGATTTTTCCAAATCTGTTGACCAGTGTAATTGCAGCTGCATCTTCCTGGGCTACTACAGATATTAGTGCACGGCAACACGGATTCAGTCGGCCTAATCATCCACTACAATCGAAGTTCCATCGATCACACTGGTGGCTCAACTAATTGGGCACTACCCTATTTGCGCTAAACAAAATGGAGGCGGAGCTAAGAGGCGCGCTCCGTCCGCTGTGCAACTAGCGCCCTCTGACGGCAGAAAGTGTAACTAGCGTTATTCTGGCAGCACTGTAAAACATTGTTTGGCGTCTTTAGTCTTAGTCGTTAGCTTATTTGGCAATTGCTTACTTTGAACGTATTGTGAAGAACTGCCAATGTTTTCAAGGAGGGCATTAACATCATGGGTGTCTTATGTTAATGTGGTTTGATGTCCATTTTTACACCACGAAAACAAAACTACCGTGTAAAATGATGAACTCTATTGATGCGGACAACAAATATGATTTAACAACAACAAGATGAAAACTCACACTTACACAGTAGAGCAATAATCTCTCTCTAGGCTGGCATAAATTATATCCACACAAACAGCACACAGAAGACTACCCCGACCAGTCCACACATAACCACACAACGCACGATGAGCACTACTACACCACTCCCGTCATTACATACGAGCCGCTAACACCAGTACACGCTGCATACCAACATACAAACACGAAGTAGAATCACACGCATAAATACAGTGACGCACATACACACACACACACACAAGTCTACGCTCAGTCACACACAGGTACACACACAAGTCTACGCTCGCAGGCGCACACGCTCTCCTACACTCACGCTCAACTCAGCAAACGCATTCACACCCACATTCATTCCTTCGCACAGCGTTCAATTTCTGACCAACAATACCACACTCCCCCTTGATCTCAAGATCAATCAATCACCTACGAAATAATCGTCCATCCAAGGCGGACGTCTCCTCTCTCTGGTAGATCTCCGAAGAATGTGCTCACTCCGGTCCTCTTCGGCTCCATTATGTATGTCAATTGTCTCGAGCACTTCGTTTGTGTCCGCTGCACAGTCATCTGGAGTCTGATTGTCCACGTCTTGACCACCGGCGTCATCTCGATTATTGTCTTCATCATACACACGCCGCAGATCTAGTAGATGCCTCGGTACTCCATCCACCGATACATTGTTTGAGGACTGAATCCCGGTCACTCTTCCTTTTGACCAATGCGACGTACATCTTGCCCCAGGTGGCTTTACCCACACCTCATCGCCGATTTCTATGCCCGAGTTCTTCTCGCCGTCGTCATTGTGGGCTGGCAAAACCTCCGGATGTCGCCAGGCATATGTGTAGACACTGTGATGCGGCGCCTTGTCTTCAATTCGATCCGATTTGGGCGCCATGTTGTACCAAAATACCGCCTCGAGCGGGGAGATGCCAGCTCTCTCCGCTATCCTCTTTATCGTACGATGATGCCGTTCGACAATACCGTTTCCGCTGGGTCGATAAGCCGCTCGGAAAAACCTGCTGATTTTCCAGCCATCGAGGGTTTCCCTGAGTAATTCTGACTTGAACACCGTTCCATTGTCCATCAGCACTTGTTCAACAGGCCCTCGCTCATAAAATACTTGGTTCAGGATATTTGAAATCTCATTTGCCGACTCTGCACGCAGCTCTCGCCATATCGCGAACCTTCCAGGGCCGCAATCAACAATAGAAAGAAATGGACGATATCTGAAATGAGTAACATCGACTGCCAATCTTGTCCAGACTGTTGGCACGTGCAGCTCGCCCGCCTCGTGAGTCACCGGCGCAGGATCGATAGACTGACACTCCAGACAGCTCTTCACCACACGTTTCACCTGTTCACGTGTCACAGTAGGGTCCACTTGCTTAGCGAGAGATAACGTTCTGTCAACGCCCATATGATGACTACGGTGGAGATCTTTCACTCTTTCCAACGCCATGCCGCATGTTTCGTTTACCGGTTTTCTCTCGAGCTTCAGCATCCATTGCCTGTTGATGCGCGTCAATGAGTCTGCTTTGTTACTTGCTGTAGGAACAAGAATCAATCTCACTTCGAGACGCAATTCATCAATTAACTCCTTGACTACTCCCAGTCGTCGTTTCACAAGAACTTCTGCAGCTCCTTTTGTCTTCACTCTGTTCTCGTCGGATAGTGTGGCACGCAACCAGCCAAAAACTGTAGCGGAGTCGGTGCGTACTTCTATACATCCTAATCCCCACTTTATTGCAAGATTGAGTCCTCTGGATACAGCTTCAAGCTCAGCGACGTTTATATGATTGAAGTCATCTTTTTTCCTCTGCCACGAGGCATCTTCCACTACGATTCCGTCGATTTCGATTACTGTTCCAATAGCCTGATTACTGGCGTCACACCAGACAACACCAGATTTCGATTCTGAAACCGACCATTTTCCCTGCACTGGATCTTCGCTTTTCACTTGTTCTAGCATGTCGTGTGTAACAGACAGAACTTCCTCCCGGACTGTGTCATCCCAGCCACCATCGGATGAATGACGTTTGACATAGCTGCACGCCGGTCTGAGCCACCCGGCAATGGGATAGTGGCCCAACAATTTCCCACATAAAGAAAACAGTTGGCGTTTAGTCAGTGTACGATCTACCTGCGGTAACTCATTTCCCCGACGAAACTCCAGCAAGCCCGCTGCATTTCTCTGCACTCTCAGACCAAGCACTGCACCGCCAACAATTGGAGTCGGATCTTTGGCAATCAGTCCATACTTGCGCAAATGATCAACCACATGATTCGGGTTCACTTTTGTTGTATCAACCACAATATCATCGATATAGGAATCGGTTGCTTCACGGATAACTTTTGACTTCTCCAGCACTCTGCGCAAAATTCTGGTCATGATTCGCGGTGCTGAGCTGAGACCAAACCCCAATCTCGTGAGGCAGTATGTTATGCCCCCATACTTAACCAGTTGATACTGCCAGAGCTTCGGATGCACACGTATTTGGAGATATGCTGACTTCAAGTCAACCAGCGCCGTCGCACCTCTGATTCGTCGCCATCGCCGAAGCTTTTCCGCGCAAACATCGATGTAATCATCACCAGTGTGACTGCTGACATATTCGTTTAGCTCCCTGAAGTCAATCACTGGACGCGTTTTGTTTTTGGTTGTTTGCACAACCGCCAACAATGGTGATACTCCTCTCTTGACTTGTTGTGACCACGGCACCAATATTCCTTCGCTTATCCAGCGCTTCACTTCTTTGTCAAACTCCTCCTTACATCCTCCTTTCAACGTTTGTTCGTAACATCCAATTGACTTGGTCAAAACAGGTGACGTTTCCTTCAGAAACCACTCGACTTCCCAATAACTACCATTCAATTTCGCTGAAAAATCTTTGTCACTGAACTGGTCTTCAAAGAACTCAGACTTCAACCTTCCATCAGACATGCTCATCTTGCAACATTCGGTGTTTTCATCCTCCTTCGGATGTACTGCAGTCCCGCTAACAGCAATAACGCTTGAAAACGCGTCAACATTACTGTTTCTCCCCGGCTGTTTTAGCAACTTTCCGAACTCCACTCCACGTTTTGTGATTGTGACTTTTTCAAACTGATTAATGATGTCCATTCCGAGAATTACATCGAACCCACTCACTACTTCCGGAAGGACAAGCACTTGCGCATGCAATTCTTCACCATTGACCACGATACACGTTTTACACGTACCTAAACACAAAATTTCACTTCCGTCTACTGTGACGACACGCTTTGGCTCCTTAATAAATGCCAAGCCACATTTTGCAGACACAATACTTTTTGAACACCCGGTGTCGATCATAGCCGTCACTGTTCGTCCACAAATTCGTACTCTCGCACTCATTAGACCCCCGCGTTGCGCCTCCACTGTACAGAGGGGGAGCTTCTTGGCGCTGAAGCCCCCCCTACATCGTTTCCCTTTGCGCACTTTGCTGCAACATGTCCCGTCTGACCGCAATTGAAGCACACTATCGCGGAACGTCTGCAGTGTCGCGCCATATGGGCACCTCCGCAGTTGAAGCATCGTCCGTTGACGTTCCGACGACGTTCGACTGAACGTCGAATGGCAGCTGCTCCAGCCACGGTGTCATCAGCTGAATCATCACCGGCCGCTACACATGCCGCCATGGTTCCAGAACTAGCTGAAGCATCTGCCCGTGTCAATATACGAGCCCTCGAGATCAGACGACTCATAGTTACTGTCTGCATATCGTCTTCCTGTAGTCCTGCCGAAACTCGGTCCGGAAACCCACTAATGAACGCCAACTTCACCGAAAGTTCCAATCCCTGACTGACAAAACCGCACAAGCCAGCGAGTCGTCTAAGCTCATTTGCGTACACATCCACTTGCTCTCCTTGCCACTTCTTCTTCGTCAGCATGGCAAATGATTCGACTGGATTGGGGGAAAACGCTTCTCGCAGTTTGGATTTGATCAAATCGTACCTTGACTGCGCCTCTTCATTGAGCTCGAGGTAGAGTGACAATGCTCCTCCTTCCAGAAATAGTGGCACAAAGGCATGCAGCTCAGTCACTCCTGTCAGCTTGGCCACAAGTTCTGCCTTCTTCAACCATGCGACTACGTCGCCAGTACCGTCAAAATTCTTCATCATTGTTGTAGCCGAAATAGCTTGTGGTTTGATGTCCATTTTTACACCACGAAAACAAAACTACCGTGTAAAATGATGAACTCTATTGATGCGGACAACAAATATGATTTAACAACAACAAGATGAAAACTCACACTTACACAGTAGAGCAATAATCTCTCTCTAGGCTGGCATAAATTATATCCACACAAACAGCACACAGAAGACTACCCCGACCAGTCCACACATAACCACACAACGCACGATGAGCACTACTACACCACTCCCGTCATTACATACGAGCCGCTAACACCAGTACACGCTGCATACCAACATACAAACACGAAGTAGAATCACACGCATAAATACAGTGACGCACATACACACACACACACACAAGTCTACGCTCAGTCACACACAGGTACACACACAAGTCTACGCTCGCAGGCGCACACGCTCTCCTACACTCACGCTCAACTCAGCAAACGCATTCACACCCACATTCATTCCTTCGCACAGCGTTCAATTTCTGACCAACAATACCACAGTTAAGGTAAGTATTCGGTATTTTCGTACAATATTATATCATATACAGTTGGAAGTATCTTTGTGCATAGTTCGTGATACTGTTATTACTTAAATTATGCATTTTTTGATATATTATGTGTGGTTAGTGCGTGTATTAATTGTTGTATATTTGTATATGTGTGTAAGTTTCTAAGCGTGCGCGTGCACTATTGGACTTGTTATTGGGAACGTTACTGCAGGTGCCTCGAATGTCATGCGCGTGCAACTGAATCTCTTCACAGTGCGATGATGACGTTCTACGATCCCGTTTGCCGTAGGTCGATAAGCTGCTCGATACCTTCTGATGACACCCCACTTGTCACACAGCTCTGCCAATACAGACGATCGGAACGCGGCACTGTTGTCCAACAAAAGTTCATCCGGAGAGAGCAGAACCTTGGCAACATTTTGATGGAAAGATTTCATGATCACTTCATTCATTTCATTGTTTGTTTCGTGTTTGTGTTCTGAATTATACCACACGACAGACAGATTTATATATCAGGCGGGTTGAGGGATAATATCTGTCAAAATAATATTAAAAAAAAATATTCACATTTAGACTTTTCTATTGGTTAAGATATTTATAGGTTACATTTTTTGCTTTTCAATTTGTATTCCTTATATTTTATGGGTTTAATATGCATTTTATTGTATGAATTGTTCCGCACGACGGGTGGTTTTAAAAAAGTGTTTTTAGTTCATTTTTTCAAATGGTTCATTTGAAAAAAGGTAATTTCTTAACAAATAAAAATGTTCCACGGGCAGCAACTATAGACAATAGAACGTTCAATTTCCCCTGTAGAATTGCCGTGTCAGCATCGTTCCTGATTGCCTGATTCGACCTTGCTACCAGTGACTGATATATCATCTTCCTATAATATCATTTATCACTCGGTGAGATCTTTCCGTTTATTCTACGTTTTTGTTTGGTTTTTAGTGTGGGTGTTTTTTGTGTGTTTTCTGCTTCTTCTTTTTTTCTTCTATTACTTTACTTGTCTCTCTCTCTTCTGGTCGTTCTTCCTTCAATTTTCTTCTTTTTTTCTCCTCATATCAATCTCAAGTTGATTATCAGTGTAACTAAACATATTTGGATAGTGGTCTCGCATGACGAGACACAAAGAGGGCGAGCCGCCCGGGTCTTTAGGACCCGGGCATGGCCGCAAGAGAAGAAGGGGACCGAAAACAACTCTAGACCCGGATAAGGTCACTGAGGAGTCGTGTGGCAGCGACGACTCGGTGTGCTTGACCCAAAACCGAAACAGGAACACGAAATTGCCAACTCAGAACGGAAATGAACTAACGGATAAGACAAATGACTCGGCTCGGAAATCGGAAAACTCATTGAATTCATCTCAAGTGACAACAAAAAAACAAACGCCGTATTTGGATTCACAGGGCTCCCATGTGATGATCAGGCCAAAATCGGATTGGTCTTTCCGAAAATTTGGTCCTTTTTTCATCTGCAAACAGCTCAGTGTGTATTTTGACCAAAAGAAATTGCAATGCGACACTCCTCCAGATGGTTGCTTGATCGTCAAGACAGAAGACAAGAAACAAACTCAAAAGCTTCTCAGCATCAAAACGTTCTGTGACAGAGAAGTTACAGTTGAACTGGACAAAAAGCGCAACAGCTGTAAAGGCTTGATATTTGCGCCAGAATTGCGTGACCTCAGTGAACAGGACATTCAGAGTGGTCTAGAAACAGAGGGCGTGAGCGAAGTTTACAGAATAACATCCAACAGAAACGGACAGAGAACTCCCACGTCTCTGCTGACCTTGACTTTCGACCGCAGTGTACGACCAACACATATATATGCCGGCTACATCAAGTATGAAGTTCGTGTATATGTAGCAAACCCATTGAGGTGCTTTAATTGCCAGGCGTTTGGCCACGGCGCGCGCTCATGCAAACAACACGCTCTGTGTTTCAAGTGTGGCATGACGTCACACGAAGGTCGACCGTGCGAGACACCTCAACGCTGTGTCAACTGCAAAAGTGAAGATCACGTAGCGACCTCTATAACTTGCCCTGTATACAAGAAAGAAAAGGAAATTTGCTTCATTCAAGCACACGAAAATATCACATTCAGAGAGGCGAGGAAAAGGCACCAGCAAAGGCAAAATAAGAAATCTTTTGTTGCAGTTGCTGCTGCATCGAGTACACCCTCACGATCACCGGTGATGACAAGGTCAATTGCAACGCAAACAGACACAGTTCCTCAACCCGCATTGAGTAAAAAATCAGCCTCTGTCGATTTTGTTCCTGCGAATTCACAGGAGGAAGTTTCCACACAAACTGTGAACACCCAAGCTGCCGATAACCTGCGGAGATACCGATCAAACTCGCAACATCGCACATCTGTGCCCAGTGAAAAATCAATGGATGAACACAACTACAGTGTTGTGCACCGAAAAAATTCAAAATAAAAAACAAACCAAAATTCCGGCGTGCCGGAAATACAGATCATCCGCGAGGATAACACGGAATCGAGCAGTGAAAACGACTAGCGGGAACATTTTAGAACAATTTTTTTTATCCGCCCCCTTTTATAGATAGAAATCATATTCAGCGAAATGGCAACAAACAATAGTACATCGAACAATTTTCTTTTACAGTGGAATTGTCGCGGCTTATTAAACAAATGGAGCGAATGTTTACAATTTTTTACATCATTATCGCCAGCAATCATCACATTACAGGAAACGTGGTTGCTGCCGAGTGATAGATATAATTTCGCAATGAGAGGATATGAAATGTATCGGGCCGATTATTCGGGAACAGGCAGACGCCGAGGAGGTGTTGCAACTTACGTAGCAAGCCATATCCCTCAGAAAAACATACATTTCAATTTCGGAGACATAGCGACTGTCATATGCACAATAGAAGTGGATTATAAGGCCATAGACATTGTCAACATATATTTTCCGCCGAATACGTCTGCAGCGGCTATCAACAGCCATCTTGAACAAGTTGAAAACACTTTGAGCAACAGTTTTATCATTGTGGGGGATTTTAATGCTCATAATAATTTATGGGGCAGCGAACACACAAGCGAGAAAGGACGCATTGTTGAAAATTTTATACGCAGACATCACCTGATATTGTTGAATGAAGGATCACCGACACATTTCGACCTTCGATCAGGTAGAACGTCCTCGATAGACTTAACTATCAGTTCGCCTGATATTGCCCACAAATATACGTGGACCACTCACACCGACGTCAACAATTCTGACCACTTTCCAATAATTTTAACTTCTACTTTCAAAATCATGGCAAAGGAATGGAACCGGAAATATATCCTCAGGAGAGCTCAGTGGGAAATGTTTGAGAAAAATTGTGTTTTCCCTGAGTATATCTCGAACAGGTCAATTGATGATACGCTGGAAGTTATAAACGGAAAATTATTAAGTGCCGCAAGCCAAGCCATACCTGTCAGCGTCCGGCCAACACGGCGAGCTCCCGTGCCTTGGTTCGATGACGAATGTCGTAAGGCTATCGCTCGCAGGAAAAGAGCCTTCCGAGCTCACGCACGACATAAAACGTCCACGACTCGCATTGAATACTGTCGAGAGCGAGCCAAAGCTCGAAAAATACTGCGAAAAGCAAAGACTGAAGCATGGAGAACATTTATCAGCTCTTTCAACTCTCATACACCTTTGTCGATGATATGGAGGAAAATCAAAGCACTAAGTGGAAAATTTTCACGTACACCGACGCCCATTTTACAAATTAACGGTGTACAAATTGGAGATCCAATTTTAGTGGCGAACACGATGGCCACCCATATTGCCACAGTTAGCTCACTCTCAAGCCAACCAAATCTGGATCGAGTAGCTTTATCAAAATTTCACCTCCCACATCAAGCATTTTTTAGTTCATATGACGTTTTATACAATCATGACTCCAGCCACATTGAACTACGAATGGCCATTAAATCGTCTGGTCAAACAGCAGTGGGTCCAGACGGTTTACATTACGATTTCTTCCGACACATCCCTAGCTCGTGTTTTAATTTCATTCTTAATTTTTTTAACCACATTTGGAAGTCGCAGGTATATCCTAGCCGGTGGAAGCATCACACGATCATACCGATCTTGAAGCCCGGTAAAACACGCCATGCCGTGACGTCTTACCGTCCGATAGCAATGAGCAGTTGTTTCGGAAAACTATTAGAACGTATGGTCGGAGCGAGACTGAAAAATGTTCTCGAGTTCAACAATATCATAGATGAACACCAATGTGGATTCAGACCAAACAAATCCACAATGGAACACGTCGTAAGGCTCGAGACCATCATCAGAGAAGGCTTTAAGGATAAACTGTGCACATTGGTGGTATTCCTAGATCTTAAACAGGCATACGACACCGTTGTACCGCAAATTCTTTTATTCAAACTTCATCGAATGGGCTTCAGAGGGAATTTAGCAGGTTTTTTAAGGAATTTTATCTCGTCAAGAAGGACATTTCGAGTGAATCTGAATGAACATTTCTCAGATATCCACAAAACAGATATAGGACTGCCTCAGGGAAGCTGTTTGTCACCCATCCTTTTTAACATAATGGTGAATGATATGTTTAACGCCATTCCTGATGGAATTCAGTTTGCCCAGTATGCGGATGACTGCGCTCTTTGGATTCAGGGAAACGATTCTAAATTGCTGGGCGAACACATTCAAGACGCATTGAATATCCTCACCGACTGGGCAGAAGAAAACGGGATGAGATACTCAGGAAGCAAATCCACTGCAGTCCTATACACAGTGGATAACTATAAACCTAGGAGCTCACTCGAAATTTCACAAGAATTGATTCCCTATAAGAATTCTCACAAATTTCTCGGTGTGATTTTAGATAAATCGTTGACCATGCGCGAACATATTTTACACATGAAGAAAAGATGCGAACAAAGGTTGAATGTTTTACGAGCAATTGCAGGAAATAATGTAGCGGGAGCCAGTCGCGTCATTCTTCAAAAGGCATACAAGTCCTTGATCTTGCCAGTGCTGGACTATGGGGCTCAGGTGTACATGTCGGCAAGCCCTTCTGCACTGAGCACCCTGGAGCCTGTACAAAACGAATGTCTCCGAATCATCACTGGAGCGTTTCGTACAACACCAGTGGAAGTGTTACGGGCTAGTACAGGTATTGCTCCTTTATCAACGCGTCACAAAAAACTGGCTATCAGATATGCATTGAAAGCGTACTACAACAACACGCGCATTTTGAACCCACTTTTTAATTTTCACCCTGAACATTCGGACATCCCATCTGTTTTTACGAGAAGAAACCGCATTTTATCGAAAACATTTAGCAGACGTGTTTTATCCTACATTGACGAATTCAGTATCGCTCTACCGTCGGCTGACTGCGCTGCACGGGAACACATTACGCATGCCCCATGGAGGTTATCAGTACCGAGGGTCAGCCACTTGTTTTCAGAGCCAAAAGACTTCGTACCACCTGTTGTCGTACAATCCTTGACAACAGAGCTGCTTCACAAGTTCCGTGATTTTGTTCACATTTATACCGACGGTTCGAAAGACAACGACAGAGCCGGATGTGCCGTCTATATTGCAAATACAACCGATGAGACAACACACCGATATAGACTTCCATCCTATGTCTCCGTATTTCATGCTGAGCTATTTGCCATTTCCAAGGCTCTATACATAGCGGAAGAATACCATTACAGCAAAACACTGATTTTGACAGACTCCAAATCTTCACTGGAATATATCTCTCATCTCATGGACCATGATCCAGTGCACGAGCAAATCCTTAACTTATATAGTCGGATCGTACGCACAGGCAACTCTTGTGAATTTGCATGGATCCCAGGGCATATGGGGATAAGTGGGAATGTTGAGGCCGACCTCCAAGCTAAAGAGTCGTTGCAAGAACCCGTCATCACTCCATATCCATTCAACAGGACCATGGTGAAGCAATTGGTGGAACCATTCTTCATTAAACATAAAAAATGCGAATGGGAATCAAAACGAAACCGATATTTTTACGGCAAGATGGCTGACTCAGGTCACTGGTTAGATAATGGAATACCCCGTGAACTAGAAAAGAAGCTAGCGAGATTGCAGTTTGGCCACTCATACCTGACCCAAGCTCATCTTTTAGAGGCAAGACCACCTCCACAGTGTGAAAGATGCGGTGTTCGCCTAACAGTGGAACATATCCTGTTGGAATGCGGAAAATACGCTGTGGGCCGCAGACCACTGATTTCGTATTGCGACTCCCGTGCCATCGATTTTAGCATCTCAAACATTTTAGACTGCACTCAGCTTGACATTATAAAATTGGTATTAAGTTTTCTACAGAAATATGATCTGCTAATGAAAATATAGCATTCGTATAGTGGTCGATATTTTATTGCTTTTACCATTTGAGCTTCATTTATTTCTGTTCGGCATATTTATGAAATTTTGCTTGGTTCTTCCTTGGTTTTACCAGAGATTTCCGTTATAACTATATCCTTTCTAATCATTTTCTCGAATCCAAAATCCGTCTGAATACAATTGTGGCGCGAAGGAATCACGTTCTGGTTCGTCATTGGAGGGCGTGAAATGGTCGTGATCGGCCGAAACGCCAACAACAACAACAACAACAACTGTAGAATTAATCCATACACAAAACCAATGGATTTGACTTCAAGATCCAGAACGGATCGTGTTCGAGTTCTGAATTATTCAGCACGGCGGGCGGGTGTAAAAATGACTAAGGCGGACTGAGGGGAAGTATTTTGTCGAAATAAAAATAAGTAAACTTAGAATTTTCAATTGATTAATATTTTTATGAGTGTACCCTATTTCATTTTTAATTTTCCATATATTTTATTAATTGAATATGAATTTCATGTTATGAATTGCTCCGCACAACGGGCGGGTTTTAATGCTAGTATATATATAAATACATCACGCATTACACATCAACATACGAGTATACGTATGTATACTCGTAGTACTGTACTCGTATACGTATATCAACATGAATAGTAAACGATGGCCCTGCTCTCAAATCAAAACAGAACTCAAATTAAGTACAGTTCGTCATACAATGTTTTAAAGTGGAGTTCAAGTTATGCAGCGTGCTGTAAGATATTAGCGAGGGTGTAGATAGCGAGCGAGGCCAAAAAACGAAGGCTGGTAATCTGGAATGCCAATCTGTATTCACAGCCAGGCACAAGCAAGGACGAAACCGAAAAGAGGAAGACGCCGGCATCTGCAGTATGCATCTGCATCATCATCATCGAAGTTCATTTACAGTATGCGCTTCCACATGCATTGAAAACTTCATGCAAATCCTTGCAACACAAGTAATATTTGTATGAATATTTTGTGGGACTTACAGCACGTAGTATCATGTGCAATGTAAGATATTCTCTCATCACATCTGTACATTCACTATTCACACTTGTGCAGACATCGATCACATCACACATCTGACATCTGATAACATCTACCTGTGTGTTTTCCTGTGTTCTGAAAGTTTAGAACGATGCCTAAATCTCCGATCACACAATTCACACTTGAACGGCTTCGCACCAGTATGTGTTCTCATATGATTGGTGAGACCATCACTTCGAGTGAACCTCTTATTGCACAATACACATTCGTACGGCTTCTCTCCTGTGTGAATTGCCATGTGAGATAAGAGATGGTGTTTCGCCGCGTATCTCTTATTGCACAATATACATTCGTACGGCTTCTCTCCTGTGTGTGATCTCATGTGATTGGTGAGACTGTATTTACGAACAAATCTTCGATTGCACAAATCACATTCGTACGGCTTCTCTCCTGTGTGAATTGCCATGTGAGATAAGAGATTGTGTTTCGCCGCGTATCTCTTATTGCACAATATACATTCGTACGGCTTCTCTCCTGTATGCGTGATTATGTGCTTGGAAAGATGGTCACTTCTCTTGAAAGTCTTGCCACACAAATCACATTTGTGAGGTCGTGGTCGGATACTGTATACATGACGCGATTGCGTCTCGGACGAATCAGAATTGATCAGAACAGCTTCAGGCGCAGAGTCGCAGTCTACACATACACATTGCAGTAACAAGAAACACGTTTAATTCTGCCATTAATACGGATCAATGATAACGGATGTATGACACCATATGCTAGCCAATAAATATCGCAACTAAACGACGTTACTATTCAATGAGCGATATAAGTTATTCCTTCCTGGAATTGACTAGCAGAGAGATCGGCACATCCAGTCTTTTGACACTGTTTAGTAGCTCGCTGAGCTCTTGACAATGTCAGGAAAATTGAGCAAAGAACAAGGGTTATGTGTGTTCAATGTCGATTATGTAGGATAGTGGCTAGCTATCTAATGAGTTAGAGCAAAAGCGTCATCGTAAAACATATTTCCATGTAGCCGTTGTTGATCTACTTCTGTTATGTACCATAAACGCCTGACAATTTCTGATCGTATATTAAGGCGTGTGTTGTTTTCGGATAAACTATAGATATATTGGTGGAAGTTTGATTATTTGTGTTTCCGTATAATGTACCCTTGTTTACTTTAAATACTTTGATTTATAGTAAGGATGATGGGTGAGTTGTGGTCAAATTCTCACCGTCGCCTTCAATTGTTTGTTTTCGGCGCGCAGGTCTTCTCAACATATCCGCTGTGTTTCCAGAGTTCAGTAATATATCTGTGCTGAATTGGGCTTTTGCTGGTAGCTATCAGTTCACTACAGCAGCTATTTAACCTACGCTAGAGCCACGTGATGCACCAGAACCTCTAGGAAGACACATTTCATCATAAATATCATTTAGCAGGACGTGTACACGCGCACAATGCACATACGCTTTCAAAATTTGATGTTTAGAATTAAAATCAACATATAACAACATATATATATATATATATATATATATATATATATATATATATATATATATATATATATATATATTTCGAAATAGGCGACCATGAACCGTAAACCCAAGTGCTATGTGTCTAAACACTGTTCGCATTCAATAACAACAACAACAACAGTGTGTATTTGGTATAGCGCCCATCATCATAGGCGCGCAGACGAGTACTTATGCAGAAAAACATGAAATATATACTGGCAATGCGAACATGGGATAATACGTTAATAAGAGCTCGATCAAAAACAACAAAATAAAACGCAGATTAAATCAAGGAGAAACAGCAGCAGGACACAAACAAGGACGTATAAGAGTGCAGCGTAATGACATTAAAACAAGGGAACAAAATGCATGCACGCAGAACATACAGTCATAGGCTTCCCGGACAAGTGCAACTATATACATGACGCAAACGCAGAATCAAACAAACAACTACATAAAAGAGATATCAGAGGGAGGCGAAAGGAGTCGAGGCGTGAGTGGTGGGATCGAAGGATAGATCAAAAAGATATTTACGAAGAGAAGCAGCAAATGAACGATAGGACAACGATGAGGTGATGTGAGAGGGGAGAGAGTTGTAAAGACGCGGACCGAAAAAGGAGAAAGATTCGGAAGACCACGCAGACTCATTTGAAGCGCGAGGGCAGGCTAAAGGGACAGGATGTCGAGAAGAGGGGGTTTCAGGGTGAGAAAGTAAGGCATAGAGATACGTAGGTTTAGTGGGACAGTGCAACAGTTTAAAGATTATGGAGCAAATTTTGAAGTGAATTCTAGATTTGATAGGAAGCCAGCGGAACTTGAATAGATAAGGAGAAGTATGGCGGCAGAAAGCAGGATATAAAACAAAACGGCAGTATTGGTTCATCACACGCTGGAGAATTTTCAAGGAAGATTTAGGACAGTTGAAGCGGAGCGAGCTGCAGTAATCCAATCTAGAAAAGATGAGTGATTGAACAAGCTTGATAGAAGAGGGCTGGTCGAGGCATGGACGGATAGGATAGAGAGAGCGGAGTATAAGGCGACATATGCGGGCAGTAGCAAGACTATTGGCAGAGAAGGAAAGTGAAGAATCAAAGATAATGCCAAGGTTTCCAACAGACGAAGAGAGATATAGGCAATAGAGGAGACAAACGAGGAGGATGAAGAGCAAGAAATTCTGATTTATCAGTATTCAGAAGAAGGCGACGGGAGGAGGTCCAAGAAGATATTTCAGAAAGTATACCAAAAGAAGAGCAGGGTCAGAAAGGGACAAATAATAGGCCAAAAGAGAGGCAATACTAATATGAAACTAGATGTCAACCAGCTGAATGACTACTACATTAACGTCGGACTAAATGCTGCTAGAGAAATTCCACTGACAAACGACAGAATTGGGAACAGACTAATGAGAGTAAATACCAATAGACTAGTTTTTAGAACCATAACAATGCAAGAGTTATCAAAAATAGTCATGCAAATGAAACCATCAAGTACAGAAGATAAGAATGGAATATCGATGAATATGGTGAAACGGTGTTTCGGAGGGATATGCCATATAATACTTGATATTGTGAACACGAGTATTCTGTCAAAAACAGTTCCATCGCAGTTGAAGAACGCCACAATTATACCAATACCTAAAGGATCGAATGACACGAGACCAATATCGCTATTGCCACCTATTATGAAGATATTGGAAAAGGCGATACAAATTCAGACGGTCAAATATATGGAGAGTCAGCAACTAGTTAGCGATACTCATCATGGATATAGAAAACGACATTCGTGCGAGACAGCCTTAGCCGTGATAACCGATACAATATACGAAGCCATGGATAGAAGAGAGGTTACCATATTGATTTCAGTTGATTTATCCAAGTTTTTTGATGTTATTGATCATCGTGTGCTGATTGAAAAACTGGAAGCACATAATATTGAATCAGACTGGTTCAAAGATTATCTGGCGGATCATAGTCAACAAGTTAAGGTAAACCTTCCAAGTGGAAACTATTCGCTATCCTCTGTCAAAAAGACAACTGATTCCATGTCAATCTTCCAGGGAGGCAGTCTAAGTTGTATGCTGTTCCTGATTTTCGCAAATGATTTGTAAGCTCACATAAGTGATGAAGGAGTGCGCGTAGTACAATATGCAGATGACACAACGCTTATGATAACAACCAAAAAGCAAGAAGTTGGTATCACAATGAGAAGGATAGAAACTGCACTGCACCAATTGTACAGCTATTTCTCATCAAACAGAGTGAAAATAAACCCAAACAAAACACAGGTCACTTTTCGGCACAAAGTATTTATTGAAAGATTTCACAGAAATAACAATACAATCCATGGGAACCAGTTTGATCGAACAGCCGACAATCAAGTTACTAGGAGTGACTTTGGATAAACATCTTCATTATAGTGACCATGTCGAGCAAGTTGTGAGAAAATCTACGGGGATATTATTGGCAATAAACAGAGCAAAATCATCATTGCCTGAATCAACACATAGACCAATTATCAACGCATTCATCCTGTTTTTCTTATCCTATTGTGTTTCGATATACGGCATTGCTGGAAAAACACAATTAAATAAGATACAAAAAGTCTTGAATTTCTGTGCCAGAATATTGTCCAATCGCAAAAAAATCAGAACACATATCAGAAGTGTACCAACAACTGGGCCTACCAACTATCAATGACATTGTCACCAAGAATCGAAAACGACTTGTGAACTCCATATTACTTACGCAAGAACCATCCATAATATTTGAAACTGTTCAACGAAGTGAAAAAACAATCAACACACGCAAAGGAGATATAATTTATCCTTCAATCAGAACTGAAGCTGGAAGGAAGCGGCTAAATTATGATGCTGCTAGATTCATGTATGATGTATTTTCATCCTAGTATGTGCTTATGTTTGTGTTTATGTTGTTTGTACTGAAAAGCCAACTTATTGGAGTACAATAAAGCAATTTACTTTACTTTACTTTACAAGGAATATAGAATTGGATGTCATCAGCATATATGTGAAAAGGGATTGACCAGCGTCGAAGGATAGGGCAGAGAGGACATATAATGATTGAAAAGAAGAGGACCAAGGATAGACCCTTGAAGTACACCAGAGGTAAGAGGGATCGAATTTGAGACGGAAGAGTTGAACTGGACAGAGTAAGATCTATTATGCAAATAGGAGCGAAGCAAGGAGTGCGCAGGATCAGAAACACCTTTGAGAAAGGTCTTTAATGAGAATTTCATGATCTACAAAATCAAATGCTGAGCTTAAGTCAAGAAGGACAAGGAGAATGGATTTTCGAAAGGAGAATGACGACAAAATACCTTCAGTGACCGAGATGAGGACATATTCAGTCCTATGAGAAGGACGAAATCCGGACTGGTGAATGTCAAGGACGTTATAAATAAAAGGAGATAACTGAGAAAAGATGGCAGATTCCAGGAGTTTGGAGGAAAAACTAAGGAGGGATATAGGACGGTAGTTACAGCATAAGGAAGGTTCAAGCGAGGGTTTCTCGGGGATAGGGCGAACATAGGCGTGCTTATCAGCAAGAAAATTTCCATGTAAGGAGGAGTTAATGAGATGGAGTAAGCAAGGAGTCAGGGTGACGATAGCAGGAGCAATTATACTGAAGTTAATCGGATCAGGAGGAGACGAGAGAAATTTACGGGAGAAGAGAAGAGATAAGAAGTCGGAAATTTCAAGATGAGAAAAGGATGAAAATTTGCATAGGGAGGTGGTATGTGTGGCGAGGAAACAATACGTAAAATAAGGTTGCCAGCTCATTCACCAATAACATCATTATTATATTAACCGCCATAACCAGACTAAACTAGGATTTTAATTGGAAAAAAGCTATAATGCAGAGGTAAACTGAAATAGCCCCACTGGTGTTCGTGGGGTTGCCGGTTTAACATCAATACTACCAACAAACTAAACTAGCATATTAATGAAATATACAGTTGCTATCAAATATGAATATACAAGCTCACTATGTAACACACCGATACACTTTTTTTGGCTACTGCACGTAGCACAGTCAAGGCTCAAATGCATATACACGACACACCACAGACCTCATTGCAATTACGCCTACATGCGTCGAAAATGCAATCCTTGTAGAGGTTTATCGTCACAAACATTTCCCTAGTACCATGCTTCGTTAAAAATAATACAGCATAAGCATCAATTTGTACATATTGTGTTGAAATTAAAATTGTATTGTAAATTCACATATAAACAATAGCTTTTCATGTACATGAGGAAATATAAGGAAATGAGTGTAACAAAGTTTCAGTCGGAGAAGATTTTCTATTTCTTTTTCTGCTTTGTGTTGTGTTTCTATTAGGCTAGCTTAGCAGCGATAATAAATATTGTTACACGCGTATTGCATCCGAAGTGAAATATGTAAACTAACCATAGGCTTAGTTCGTAGTTAGGTGTGCAGATGTGTATGTGGGTGTGTTGCGTTGCATGGAGCCCTACGTTGTTTTTAAAGCGAGACTGATTTAATGGCTGTATATCTGCAAAGTGGTATCATTAATCGACTTGTGTCGAGCTCACGTCTCAGTACAAGGACGCATGCTCTGAGCGCTTGTTACTGAGTATGTGTTGAAACAGGACATAGGTCCTCAACTCCTCAGATGTGAAAATACACCCAGGGTCGCTCAAAAACCACTGGTTGAGGTAGCCTTGGACACAGGTGGCTGACATTGTTGTATGTGTGTCTGTAGAGCCAGCCCACGCGCCTTTCACTGATACAAAACAGTGCAAATGCCCGGTGTCCGTATGAAAGACGGTGTCGACTAGGCAGAAGAGGAGCTAGAGCATTGTAAGGTGGGTTGTACAGATAGGAGCAGCTTGTGCCTTGCCGACCGTAATGATAAGTCCAACGAGAGAGCAGACCATGTAACTCTTCCACCGTCATAAGACCCGTCTCATTATTTACCTCAGACATCCGTAGCCACGACTTCGGCACCCTGGTGAGTGCATCCGCCTTGTTATGTTCTGACCTAACGTAAGATGCTGATCTTTTCAGACCGAGTTCATCAGCCAGATCACTCAACACGACAAGCCTGCGTTTGATCAACATTTCAGCCGCACTGCTGCTCTTCATCCGACTCTCGCCGTTTAGCACCGATTTCAGCCATCCAAGCACCGTGGAAGAATCCGTTTTCACCTCGATCTGCTGAATACCCCATTTCACCGCTAGGTTGACTCCTCTCAACACGGCGTCCATCTCGACAACTTTGATGTGATGTGCATCACCTGACTTTCGCAGCCACGACGCGTCTTCTGCTACCTCGCCGTCCACCTCAAGAATGACTCCTAGAGCAAGACTGCTAGCATCACACCAGACGGTTCCTTTCAGCTTGTCAGATACATGCCATCTGCCACGCACTGGATCATTCGACAGAACTTTCTTCAGCATTTCTCGTGCCATTAACAAAGTCTCACAGTTCACGCTTTCATCCCAATCAATATTTTGTGTCGATATTTTCACAAAACTAGCGGCAACCCTCAACCACCCAGTCACAGGATAGTACCCAACTAGTCTGCCGCACAAGGAAAACAGTTGTCTCATGGTCGTGCCATCTTCTACATCATCTTGAAGTTCATTCCCTCTGCTGAAAACCAAGACACCTCTGTCTACTCTCAGATTCAGTCCAAGTGCTCGACCATTCACCATGTCCTCAGGTACCTTCGCCTCCAAACCGTACTTTTTCAAATGATTGATGACATCGGCGGCGCTCACAACACTCTCGTTCACCAGAATATCATCTATATACGAGCTATTTCCTGACTGGATTTGTTCGTTCATGCTCAATACCTTCCTTAAAATCTTCGTCATCACCCGGGGTGCACAACTAAGACCGAATCCCAGTCTCGTTAGACAGTACCTGTCCCCATTAAACTCGACTTGCTGGTACTGCCATAAACTTTCATCCATTTTTATCTGCAGATAAGACGTCTTCAGGTCGACCAATTTTAGCGGGCCCGGCCACCTGCGCTAGCCGCGCAATGTCTCTTCACACACCGGAGCGTCGAACCCACTGTGACTCTCAACGTACTTATTGAGTTCGCGGTAGTCAATCACCGTCCTCACCTTTCTCTCATTCGGTTGATCAACAGCCATCAACGGAAGTATCCCCCCCGTCATTCCACAAGGTATCAACCAACCCTGTGATATCCATCTCCGAATCTCTTCGTCAAATCTATCCTTCAACTCGGGCTTCCTTACACTACTGTAACTACCGACAACGTTTCTGAGCACCGGGGCCCCGTCGCACCATTTCCACTTCACTGTCCACGAGTCACCATCCAATCTAGTCTCAAAATCACAGTCATCTATCTTCAGTTCATCCGACGGACACACTTCAGTTTTCGCTGTTCTCGGATCAGTACCTGCAGTCACACTGCACACCGGACCGCCATTAGGCACCGAATATTCTCTAGGCCCCAATACTACACCACGCTCGTCCACATATACGCCACCGAGCCCCGCAACGACGTCCATGCCAAGAATCACTTCAACCTCACCCAATAGATCGTTAGCCACTATCACAAGCAACCAGAGTTCCACGCCACCTACAGCCACTCGCAGCCACAGCTTGTCCGTACCAGCACACGGCACTCTACGACCATCGACGGTAGTCACACTGCAGCTGCCACGCGCATTTGCAACAATCGATCGAGACACGATCGACATAGTGCAGCCGGTGTCCATCACAGCATGCACAATTCTATCATTGACTACCGCTGGTACACGCGGAAGCGCCATTACTGACTGGTCAGGTGGGAGAGCTGCTGGCGCACCAGATCTCCCTTCGTGGTTTCCCGTCTGTTGCGTTCTTTCTTGCTCGCGAGGACAGTTTCGCCTTAGATGCGGTCCCCCGCATCCGAAACAATCAATTTGGCGACGTACATTTTGCAATGGAACACCGCTGCTCCGCACATTGCAGTACCTTTCGGGATGAGGGCCACCACAATTAAAACACCTTCTCTGCGTCGAATATCGTATGCTCTCATTGCGAAAGTGTTGCGTGTTTCGTGCCACCATCGCAGTACTACCCTCGCCGATCTCTGTCAAAAGGATGCGCGCATGCTCGACGACCGACGCCAAAGCAATTTTTGTCAAATTCGGCATTGTTCTCAATCCTCGTGAGACCTCACGCGGCAATCCCACCACAAAAGCGTTCTTGAGAACGTTGTCACACTCAATATTAGCAATCTTAGCAAGTCACCTCAGGCTTGCCATGTAAACATCGGCTGGTTCTCCCCTCCACTTGCACGCGGTGAACATTTCGTATGCCGAGAACCTGTCAGTAGCGAAAGCGTCCAGCAGTGATCTTTTGGTCTCTGAATACACACACTTTTTGACCTTATCCATTTCACAGAACACTGCGTACGCCGGGCCATCGAGGAACAGAGGCACGACGGTCTCCAGGGCGTCGATCTTCCGTAGTTCTGCCACTCTTTCAAACTTGTCGATCCATTGTACGACATCCTGGCTCCCGTCAAACGGCCGTACAATGTCATGCAGCTTTAGATTCGCCATATATAAGCGCCGAAATAGCTTGTAATGTGAACGATGTATTTAATGAGAATTAGATCCATGGCATGAAACTGGAAATAAAGCCGCGCAAGAGCTCAGACGACGCCAGCAAAAAACACGTAGAAGAATACGGCACACAAGATCCTCTCACACTCGCACGTAAAACCACTAGACACACGCGCACGCGAAAAGCACTGAAACAACTGTAGAGAGCCGCTGTCACCGGGAAGCCAACCCAAAGGGCTATAATGGTTTTGTATATGTGGCGCACAGGCTATGCGAGGTATGATGTGGAACAATGATTTCTTTGTCAATGTTGAATGTCTATGTTAATAATAATAATTATGGCTTTGTTAAATGTTTGTATACAGCACATTTTTACATTGTAAATAAGATTGTGATATACAAATACATTTTATATAGGAATGCGAAAAAACCCGGTTGTTCGGTGGGCTGTTTGAACAGTGACTGGGCAACGGTCGTGGAGTGCGTATCGAGTTGTGTGTGTGTGTGTGCGAATACCGTTGTGCGTTGTGCAGTGAATACAGTGATACATGTTACAGTGGAATTGTTGTGATATCCCTCTCCTTTCGTTGGGTAATAGGTGGACGTTTACGCTGGTAGCTCCGGTATTAGCAGTATTGCATTCCGTGGATTACCTTTTTTCAATAGGGGAAATTGCCGGGTCGCGTGTCGGTGAACACAGGCCACATTTGGCCCAAATTGAATTGGACCCAAATCCAAATTCTACACTGGTGACCCCGACAACCGGCACGCTAGAACCCGGAGGCACGACACCACAGTCGCCCGACGGTAATGTGGATCTCACAACCACAGCCAAGCCGTTGACGACTTTCCGGCTACCACCATTCTGCGCTGACGAGCCCGAATTGTGGCTCACACAAGTGGAGTTCGGGTTCGACGTATCCGGTATCGACGATGGCCGCAACCCTCTCAAAATACTCGCGGCGAACCTTCCGATGCTGGTCGCGGTCCAAGTAAAGGACACCATCAGCCGACAGACTGCGACATTCACCGAACTCTGCGGAGCACTCCGTTCACGACTGGCTACCTCTCGCGCATCAAAACTAGAAGCACTGCTGCGCCATCAACAGTTAGGTGATCAGCGACCATCGCAACTGTTGCGCAAGATGTGCAACGAAGTGACAGCGGCAAGAGATCCTGGAGACACCGGACTTCTGAGAACTCTATTTCTCCAGCGATTGCCACACACAATCCGCACCGCACTGTCTCTCCTCCCAGAGAACAGTAACTTGGACGTGTTGGCTACCGCCGCTGATCGCTTTGCTCAAGCAACCGCCAATCAATCGGCTACAGTCTGGCCAGAAGTGGCAGCGATTCGGCAAGTAGAGCACGCTGCATCAGCTCCTACAGCACCAGCCGTGTCCCACACGGAATTCTCTCAGCTGATGGGGAAAATGACGGAGCTCATCAGCGAACTGCAGCTCTCAAGGAGTCACGCAGCCGAAAGTCGCTCTCGCCCGCCACAGCGGAACCGCTCGTTGTCTCGTCGAAACTCCACCCCGAGCCAAAACCAGGCGCGCAGTGAAAAAAATCGTGTTTGTCGCTTCCACCGCAGATTTGGCTCATCAGCTTACAGATGCGAGCTTCCGTGTACGTGGACTGCTACAGCCAACTCGGAAAACTGATGAGCCTGCGGCGCAGCGCACCAGCGTCGACGGGCGAAATTCACAAACCGGTGCCTCTCTTCTTTGTACAAGACAGCATAAATAGACGACGCTTCTTAGTGGACACAGGTGCCCAGGTGAGTGTTCTGCCTGTGTCAAGCTTGCCAGAACCTCCGCCGCAACAGTCTTCCAAGCTGTTAGCGGCAAACGGTTCGCCCGTAAATGTCTATGGCACTCATGAGCTTACATTGACACTCACTTCTGGCCCTCCGTTGCGCTGGAAATTTGTAGTCGCTGACACGACTCTTCACATAATCGGCGCTGATTTGCTTGCACATTACCGTCTCATTGTCGATGTGCATCGCATGACGTTAAGCGACATTTCGGGGCGTGTCCGCGCCCGAGGTACTGTGAATACCCTGACATCTCCTCGGCTACAGTGCCTTGTAGAAATTTCACCAGCGTTTCAATCGCTGCTCGCCGAATTTCCAGGTGTGGTGCGTCCACCCGATCAGCCATTTCCGCTGCGTCATTCGGTAACGCACCATATCCAAACACACGGTCCGCCAAAATTCGCCAGACCACGCCGCTTGCCTCCCGACCGACTGAATGTGGCAAAACAATCATTTTCAGATATGCAAAGGCTCGGAATCATGAGGCCATCGAGCAGCAGCTGGGCTGCACCACTGCATATGGTGCGCAAGAAACAGCCTGGTGAATGGCGTCCGTGCGGGGACTACCGCGCCCTGAACGCGTGTACCGTACCGGACAAACATCCGATCCCGCACATTCAAGACTTCGTGACGAATCTGGCGGGCTGTCGTGTATTTACCACCTTGAATCTTGTGAGGGCGTACAATCAGGTCCCAGTAGAGCCGAACGACGTCCACAAAACTGCAATTACTACACCGTTCGGGCTCTTCGAGGCTACGCGAATGCCGTTTGGTCTCCGCAACGCGGTCCAAACAATGCAACGCTACGTTGATCAAATACTGGCAGGGCTCAACAACGTGTACGCGTACATAGATGATATTCTCATCGCCAGCTCCACCATGGCAGAACATGAAGTTCACGTACGCGCAGTCTTACGCCGCCTACAGAAATATAGAGTTATCACCAACCCAAGTAAGTGCGTGTATGGGCAAGCCGAAGTATCGTTCCTGGGTCATCGTCTCACCGCCAATGGTATCTCCCCGCTGCCAGACAAAATAGACGCCATCATGTCATTTCCCAAGCCAGAAACACAGGCTCAGCTTCGTCGACTTCTAGGAATGACAGCGTTCTACAACCGCTTCTTGCCCGCTGCAGCAGAACAACTGCAGCCGCTGCACAAACTACTGGTGCCAGTCGTCAAGCGTTCTCGCCGACCCGTCAATTGGACTGGCGATGCAAAAAACGCATTTGAAAACATCAAAAGGAAACTGGCTGCTGCCGTCATGCTGACGCACCCGGTTCACGACTCTCCAATCAGCCTACAGGTGGATGCGTCCGACAAAGCTATCGGAGCAGTCCTGCAGCAATATGCACACGATGACTGGAAGCCGGAATGAATGACGGAATGACGTACGTACTCACATGCATCTGTCGCTTCACAAGGTGGGCAGAAGTGGTACCCATTGCTGACATGCGAGCCGAAACAGTATGTCGTGCATTTTTGCTTGGCTGGTTAGCGCGATTCGGTGTCCCTAAAATTGTGACGACAGACAGAGGTACGCAATTCATCGGCACTCGCTGGCAGCAACTGGGTGAAGTCATGGGTTTCAAACACAAAACTACATGCAGCAACCATCCGGCAAGCAATGGCCTTGATGAGCGTCTGCATCGCCAGCTTAAGGCATCACTGCGAGCGCACATGTCAGTCAATTGGACGGACACTCTGCCAATGGTTCTCGACAACGGACACTCTGCCATATCAGACCAACGCCACCGCGTCACACGTCTGCCAGATCTCACGTGCCATCCGCCCTTGTATCGTGCAGCCATGTATTTGTCCGCCATGAAGCGCGTCATACTCCGCTTGATTGCCCCTACGACGGTCCTTTTCGAGTCGTCAGCCGGACGGATCAGACAATTAAAATTCAGCGCCGTTCGAAAACAGACACAGTCTCCATCAATCGAGTCATCCCGGTCGTTGTTGAAAACGTCGAACCATGCACATCAGAGATCCGAATGCAGCAACTCAACTGTTCCTGTCACAGCCATGCACGGGACCAAATCCTGTGCTGAAGATGCGCGGGACACAACTGGCCAGTAGTGCAACGACAACACGGCCGCAAATCATCAGATCATCACAAGTGTCATCACAATCTGAACGACCACAGGATCAACAACAAACACAGCCTTCACAACAACGAAACAGGCAAAAACATAAACGACAGTTATCAACTGAATCCACACAACCACCATCCATTTTGCGGACTCGTGTAGGACGAACTGTGCGAGCTCCCAAACGGTATCGAGTCTCCTTCTTAGTCAACTCTGAAGGGGGGGTAGTGTAGCGACCCGCTGTCACCGGGAAGCCAACCAGAAGGGATATAATGGTTTTGTATATGTACCGCTAGGTGGCGCACAGTAGGTGGCGCACAGGCTATGCGAGGTATGATGTGGAACAATGTTTTCTTTGTCAATGTTGAATGTCTATGTTAATAATAATTATGGCTTTGTTAAATGTTTATATACAGCACATTTGTACATTGTAAATAAGATTGTGATCTACAAATACATTTTATATAGGAATGCGAAAAAGCCCCGGATGTTCTGTGAGCTGTTTGAACAGTGACTGGGCAACGGTCGTGGAGTGCGTATCGAGTTGTGTGTGTGTGTGTGTGTGTGTGTGTGTGTGTGTGTGTGTGTGTGTGTGTGTGTGTGTGTGTGTGTGTGTGTGTGTGTGTGTGTATGTGTGTGTGTGTGTGTGTGTGTGTGTGTGTGTGTGTGTGTGTGTGTGTGTGTGTGTGTGTGTGTGTGTGTGTGTGTGTGTGTGTGTGTGTGTGTGTGTGTGTGTGTGTGTGTGTGTGTGTGTGTGTGTGTGTGTGTGTGTGTGTGTGTGTGTGTGTGTGTGTGTGTGTGTGTGTGTGTGTGTGTGTGTGTGTGTGTGTGTGTGTGTGTGTGTGTGTGTGTGTGTGTGTGTGTGTGTGTGTGTGTGTGTGTGTGTGTGTGTGTGTGTGTGTGTGTGTGTGTGTGTGTGTGTGTGTGTGTGTGTGTGTGTGTGTGTGTGTGTGTGTGTGTGTGTGTGTGTGTGTGTGTGTGTGTGTGTGTGTGTGTGTGTGTGTGTGTGTGTGTGTGTGTGTGTGTGTGTGTGTGTGTGTGTGTGTGTGTGTGTGTGTGTGTGTGTGTGTGTGTGTGTGTGTGTGTAAGTAAGTAAGTAAGTAAGTAAGTTGGCCTTTATTGCGCTCCACAAAGGCTTTTCAGCACAATAAGCTACTCTACAAAAAAATAATAGATCAATAAAATAAAGTAAAAAAAATGAACAAAACGGCAGATACAGTGACAGATTCAGGTTAAACATGTAGCCTAGTTATGTGTGAAAAACATGACAACAATATGTTTGTGTTTGACGATTGGAAAAAGCGAGCAGGTGTGGAATGTGTTTACAGCAATAATATAACTGGCGCGTATGACTTTCGGTTATCGTTCACATAAACACATCAACATCATAAAACATTCGGTTATCGAGTACACATAAACAAACACTCCTATTTTCGGTCGTTATATAATTTTATAGCGCTGAAATTCATTCGCCTACGTCCCGATTCTGTGTTGATTTTTGCTGGTATTATATTCGTTCGGTTTTTACCCAATCGGCGTTCGTTCGTGTCTAGTGTCGTATATATTTGCTGGGGAATACAATTGGTGATCATTTTTCGGGTGAAGTCGAGTCGCCGTTGCTCTATCATCTGAGTAGCAGTCGGCCATCCTAGTAGTTCGTATATCGGTGTTATGTGATCGCATTTTCTTGTTCCTGTTAGAATTCTTGCGCAGAAGTTCAGTATCTTTTGTATGCGTTTAGTCTGAGTTCGGTTACAGGTTCCGTATATGGACATGCAATATCGTAATTGGTTGAAAACTAAGCAGGTGATGATTTCTTCGTGTGTCGTTGCTGGTAAAGACAATTTAAATATGTTGAATGATATTAATATTCCTGTCGTCTTCTGAGCAAGTCGTGATATGTGTGCTTCGTATGTTAGTCGTTGGTCGAGTGTCACTCCCAATAGTTTCATAGTATTGGTTGGTTTGATGACTTTTCCGTTGAATGAGAGATCCGGTGAGTCAATCATTGACAGTGCTTTATTAGATCCGAAGATCATCATCTGTGTTTTTGATTCATTTATCTTCAGTCTATTTCCGTGAGACCATTCGAGAATATCGTTCAGGGTCGCTTGGATTTCGGCTATTATTTCGTGTATTTGTTCGCATCTTCCTCTGGCTAATATCGTGGTGTCGTCTGCATACTGTACTAACCGTACTTTCGCTGATATTGTCGTTGATAAGTCGTTTGTAAATATATTGAAGAGTTGGCAGCTCAGACTACCTCCTTGGAAAACTGAAATCGGTTGTCTCATCGTTTGCGTATTCGATGTAGATACAGTTCCGTCAGACTTGACTATTTGTACTTGTTGAGTGTGATTTTTCAAGTAGTGTTCAAACCATGTGTTATCGATTCCGTGGGCCTTTAACTTGTGCAAAAGCCGTTCGTGGGGAATTAAGTCGAAACATTTGGAGAAGTCGATGGCCACCAATACTGTCAGCTGATGTTGGTCCATCGCTTCCAGAATATAATCAGTCACCACGGCAAGTGCAGTTTCAGTAGAATACCTCCTTCTGTAAGCATGTTGGGTCGTAGTCAAGAGATCATGATCTTCCATATATGTGGTAAGTTGCAGCTGAACAGCTTTTTCAATGAGCTTGGTGACAGGCGGCATGATGGTAATAGGTCGTGTTTCATTGGCTTTGTCCTTGGGAATTGGTATGATAGTGGCGTTCTTCAGCTTCTGTGGCATCTGCCCACTGGTAATGCTGGTGTTGATAATGTCAAGTAGGATGTGGGATACTCCGTCGAAGCATTGGTATAAAGTTTTCATAGATAATCCGCTTGAGTCGTTATATGTGGACTTCTTCTGCGATCGTATGATTTGCCAGAGGTCCTCCATCCGTATTGGTCGTAGCTCCAGAGTGTTTGTGTTTATTCGTTGAAGTCGTATCGGTATGTCTTGATTTGGTTGAGGAATATTGGGTAAGATATTTTCTCCGATGGATAAATAAAGGTCGTTCAGTTCGTCCGGATCAGTGTGGCGTACACACTTATTCACACACACATGTTTCTTTTGTATTGATTGTCGTTGTATTATTTTAGTTTATGCGTTGCATGTTTATGTTGTGCGTGTGTTTGCGTTATATTCGTTGCGTGTTTGTTTCATTACATAAATTCATTTCATTGTATAAATTTACACACTTCGCAATATGATTGTATGTATGTTCGCACCGTGCACACCACCGGATGTGATATTTTCGTCACCTATTTGCGCCGTGTGTTTACGTCGCCGTCTGGCTATGTCATCGCCGTCTGGCTATGTCGTGTTTGTGTCGCGCTGTATATCCGCGCCGCCTGTGTGCTTGTGTCTGTCTGTCTGAGCCGCCTGTGTGCGCTGCCCATTCTCCACGCAAGCCGGCGGAAGTACTACTGTGTGTTCACACCACCCACGACGATCGTAGTCCCGCTATTTCCCGCGACAATTCACACGACTGTTTGCTCAGACGTCGCACGGCACCTTCCAGACGGTCACGTGACCGGTGTCCTACTTGGAGTGAAGGTATTCCGGCCGGTGCTACAGGTGTTGGACAAGTCAGTCGAGAATAGTGCGTGCTGTCACACAGTGCTAGAGTGTTCGCTCGCTTCATTGTGCTCCCGCGACTTATTCGTGCTCCCCGTGTATTCGTGTTCAGCCGCTGCGGGTATCGTATCTTATTGTATTGTTTCGTTATTGTCATTATGTATTAATGTTATGTAAATGTGTGAATGTAATATATAGCTGATTTACTAATTGTTTTCTATGCATGTTTAACCGTACTTAACAAGTGTAGTTAACATCAGCTTCAATACTTCGTTTCGTTTTCTTCGTTCCGATTATCGGTTTACAGGCCTGCCAGGCTTTCTCGTATCCGCTATAAGGTATGTTGTCTGGTCTTCAAACTTATACACTCTCCCTCTTCTCCTTCATATCTCCGTTCCCTATTGACTCTCAATAATCGCACTTCTTGTCGCATTCCTGTGCCATTAGTCTGTCCTCCTGCTCTTAATCAATCCTCTTGGTCATCCAAATCTTTTTATTTCTCTGCTCCTCGTATCTATAACTCGCTTCCATCTTACCTTCACCACAAGTCTTCATTCCGATCCTTTTCTGCTGATCTTCATAAATATCTGCTCACTCGTTCTCTTGATGACTAAATGTATTATTTGTCTTTGGTTATATGTGTGTTGTTCGTGCTGATCGTCCTGTGTTGTACCCTCGTTGTTCTTGCTTGATATTTGTCTTTTTACTCACTGTGAATTATCTGTTTTCGTTGCTGCGTCCCGTTTTTGCATCTCTTGCATTCGTCGTTGTCTGGTCAGGCTTCACCCTGCTACTGGTAACCGTGTAATTCCAGTACAACCAGATTCATGGTCGAGTTGTCGGCGACTAAACCGGCTCCCCCACTGTTCTGCAGTGAGGAGGGTGGCTAGACACCCGACAGGAAAAAAAACAAAACCTGTTTCAAGGGCGGATGAGCTATCTGATAGCCAACGGCCATCTAGCATGTTCCAGTTTGCAAACGTGTTTTCATTTTTCTATTTGTGCCTACTCCCTGCTCGCTGTGATGTTCCTGTCGGTTGTCTTTTTCGCGCCTGTGTATAAATATGTGCGCTATATTAAATATATGTTGTTGTTGTTGTTGTTGTTGCCATATATTAGTCGATTTCGTTTCGATGACCTTTTTGATGTTAGCAGCCTTCTCGTTTCGTATGGCGATTCGACAAATACGGTTTATTTCCTTGTATTCCTGTGTCTTACCATCGGCCAACGCAGCTTTTCTCTGCTTCAATTTCTCTCGTAATTGTAACGATAAAGGGTGTCGGTTCAGCTTCGATTGTTTGATTTTGTACTGTCGGATTGGTGCAACAATGTCTAAGTGGCTCATCACTTTTTCGATGAAGTAATTATACTTTTCGTTTACATCGTTCGCCGCATAAACTGGCGTCCAGTCAGTGTTTAGGAGACTGAGATTTAACTCATGAAAATCGATGTCGTTCAAATGTCTTTTGATAATTGTCTTGCTTCCTTTTTCGTTGTGTCGTTTCGTTTGTTCGGTTCGCATGGTCACTATTGTGGCGTTGTGTGGGGTGCCGTTGTTGGTAGACATTGCTACGCCAAGGTTGACAAACACGCGTGTGTCAACGACACCGAAAACGCTCTGTCAATTGCGTTAAATTCGCTTAGTCTTTACAAAGACTGTACAATGCGTTGAATTCGCAACTGACAATTCGCCTTTAAAAAGGCGGGGCTAAATTATTCGCTAATTAAATGCTCTTAAAAGAGCAGCTTGATGAATTTGGCCAATTAGCAGAAAACACGAGTTTTCTCGAACACTATATTGTCGCCGTCCACAAACAATACAAATAGTCGTCGATGACACACACAGATCGAAGATACACACGGGTTGATAATACACACGGCAAAAATGAGCGAGTCGAATAGGGCGAGATCTTGAGGCACTTAACAGCGAGCGATGAGCGGTCCCTCACAGCGCTCTGCGCGTGACTAAGTGTATTTCGGATTTATGCCAGTATCGGACAATGAGCGCGCTCACCGGAAGTTGTCCGATACTCACATAAATCCGCGCTGCATGGGTCTACTTGCGCAATGCGCAGAATGATATGTTGTACAGGGAACGCGACGCGAGACAACAATTGCACACATCAAGCAATGCACAACACACTCAATAACATATACATGCAATAACATACGTTCCGCAAATATAGACATGTATGCTTGTGCGTTTATACAGTGATATTGAATAAAACATTAATACATCATAACACACATATAAATATAAACAACAGTGTACCTTTAAAATAACACAATACATTAATTACCATGACACGAGAACAAATAAGTAAAATATGCAAACGTGCAGCGCCTACAGTGCCCCCTCCCTAGATGTGTCGATGACGAAAGAGACGCGTCGATAACGCAAAGGAGGCCGTACTGTGCGACCGCTACGTGTGCGCAGTACAGATTGTGGCAAATCGTTTCTGGACTGTGTTGTAGACGCATTATAATATGAACTGTTGTGTGTCGGAGAAGAATGTGTATCGATGTGTCTGTGTGGACTCACGTGTTCGGTGGCTGGACCTTGTATCGCCAATTCTGACGTTTGCGGCTCCTCCAGTGGGTCCTCGCACGGATCCGGTGTTCCCCTCAAGTCGTGTGTCGGCAGCGAGGTGTCATCGATGAAAGCTGGCTTGCAGCGGTCGATCGATATGGTCTCCGTGTGTCCCTTACGCGAAACCACCATATGTTTATCGGACCGCTGTACAATGGCGTATGGTCCGTCGTATGGACAGTCGAGCGGGTAACGGTGGCTGTCGCGCCTCACGAAAACGTGAGTTGCTGACTGAAGGGCCTTTGGCACGAAGGACGGTACGTTGGAGGGTCGCGGTAAGACGGGACGAAGCTTGCGCATATTCTTGCGGAGAACTGCTGCAAACGACGCTGGATCGCCGGAGCTGAGGCGCGTGTCGCTGACTAGCTCACCGGGAAGACGCAGTGTTGTGCCATACACAAGCTCCGCCGTGCACGCTTGCAGATCGGTCTTGTGCGTCGATCGGATGCCGAGCAGCGCCATGGGTAATGCGTCCATCCATGACGTCTGCGATGCGCGTAGACTGGATTTCAGCTGTCGATGAAATCTTTCCACCATACCGTTGCTTGCCGGGTGATAGCTGGTCGTGCGTATGCGCCGACAGCCCAGAACTCGACTCAGTTCGGACCAGAGAGCCGATTCGAACTGGGCTCCGCGGTCGGTGGTGATCGTGTCAGGAACGCCGAAACGGGAAACCCACTGATGGACGAACGCACGTGCGATTGTCACGGTTTTTATGTCGGGCAGAGGCATGGCTTCCGGCCAGCGCGTGAAGCGGTCGATGCAGGTGAGCAGGTATGTCTGGCCCTGCGACGGTGGTAGCGGTCCAACAAGGTCGACGTGAACGTGGCTGAAACGTTCACTGGGTGTCCCAAATGGTGACACTGCGCTCTTTGTATGGCGGGTGATCTTCGAACGTTGACAGCTCACGCAACAACGCGTCCACCGGCGTATGTCGCGATCCATGTTTGGCCATACGAAACGCTTCGCGACCAGTTTCACTGTTGCTTCCACGCCGGGATGTGACAGCTCATGCAGGCTCTTGGTGTACAGTCGACGCAAGTCTGTGGGCAGTACCGGTCGTGGTGTGCCAGTGGACACATCGCACAAGAGCGAGTCCTGGCCAAACTGCACATTCTGGAGCTGTAGGGAGCCTGGAGAATCGCGAAGTGAAGAAAGCGACGGGTCTTCGGCTTGCGCCGCGGCCAGTGAGGCAAAATCATCCGTGCGGATGACGGGCGAAATGATTGCTGCTGTCGTGCGTGATAAAGCGTCGGCCACCTGGTTCTCAGCACCGGGGATGTGACGAATGTCAGACACGAACTGGCTGACGAAGTCTAGATGTCTCATCTCTCGTGGCGCGTACTTGTCGGAGTTGGAAGACAATGCGTGTACCAGTGGACGATGGTCTGTAAAGACGATGACATTTCGTCCTTCGATCGTGTGCCTGAAGTGACGCACGGCCAGATAAACGCCCAGCAGTTCTCTTCCGAAGGTGCTATATTTTTGCTCGGTTTTTGACAGAGTTTTTGAAAAGTAGCCGAGGGGTTGCCAGTCGTCATGTACGTGCTGCTGTAATACGGCTCCGACGCCGGAATCGGATGCGTCAACGTGAAGGCTAAGCTCAGCCCTGGGTATTTGGTGCGAAAGCATGGCGGAGGTTGTCAGAGCTTGCTTGACATCGTCGAAATTTCTGTTGGTGTCCGCACACCATTCAACAGGTGCCTTCGAACGCTTTGCCCGGTGCGTAAGCAGGGCGTGCAACGGCTTCAGCTTTGCAGCCGCGTTGGGTATGAAACGTTGGTAGTACGCTACCATACCGAGAAAACGGCGTAGCTGCGATTGCGTTGTCGGCTTTGGAAAGGTCTGGATTGCGGTCACTTTGTCTTCGAGGGGAAGAACTCCATCGGCAGTCACTTGATGTCCGAGGAATCGGATTGAAGGGACCCCAATGACGCACTTGTCTACATTGACCACCAGACCATACTGCTCCAGACGAGACATGATAGTCGTGAGCAGGCGTTCGTGCTGATCGTGAGAGCTCGATGCGAGCAGCAAATCGTCCAAATAGCAGAATACGCCGTCGATATCGCGCAGAACACCGTCCATAAAACGCTGAAACGTCTGCCCGGCGTTCCTCAAGCCAAACGGCATGCGTACATACTCGTAGAGGCCGAATGGTGTCGTGATTGCCGTTTTGGGAATATCGGCCGTTTTGGGAATATCGGCCGGTTCGACGGGAATCTGGTGGTAGGCTCTCACCAGATCGAGACTGGAGAACACCTTGCAGCCGTGAAGCTTAGCGGAAAAATCTCGCAGGTACGGCAGCGGGTATTGATCGGGCACGGTGCGGTTATTTAAGGCGCGATAATCTCCGCATGGCCTGAAATCACCGTTTGATTTCGGGGCTAAGTGAAGTGCTGATGCCCACGCGCTGTTTGATGGACGCAAAATGCCAAGTTTCAGCATCTTGTCAATTTCACGCTTTGCGATGCTGGCTTTTTCAAGCTCTAGGCGACGTGGGCGACAAAAAACCGGCGGTCCGTGCGTGATAATGTGGTGAGTCACGTCATGTTTCACCGCTACAGGACCCGTCGGCGCTGTCGTCACCGCTTTGAAGCGCTGCATGATTTGTTCGTACCGCGAAACTGTCGCAACACGAATGCCGACTGAAGAAATCGTCGAGGTTCTTGCCGAAGTACAAACGTTGCCTCTGTGTAACAAGCGCTTGTTACGCAAGTCGATCAGGATGTGGTGCGCGTGCAGAAAATCAGCTCCGATGATTGCCATGTTGACTTGCGCAACTACGAAAGCCCATTGAATCTTTTCACCGTTTTCAAAGCGGATGGTGATGCTGCGCTTGCCGTAAACTCGAATTTCGGATCCGTTTGCGGCGGTGAGTCGCTGTGTCGTCGGTGTCAGGTTTTGCTTGTGGTGCGGCGTCGGTGGTACCACACTCACTTGAGCGCCAGTATCCACAAGATACTTTGTTCCGCTGGTCTTGTCACGAATGAAGAGCAGCGGCGCGTCGGTAGAGCAGCCACCCAAGCATTGCGCTACATGCTGGGGGCTGTCTAGTTTAAAGACCAAGAGCAAGGTGGTCTGCAGCGACGCGCGGCCGCGCCAAACTGCTCGTGGTACCAGCAGAGAGTTGATGGTGGCTGGACGTACGTTTGTGCAGGTGAGTGTGTTCGTGCTGACTGACCTCGTCGTGGAGATGGCGACTGCTGACGAACAGATTGGCGCAATGTCGATCTTGCGCGGCTCTCATTCCTTGGGGCGAATCGTGGCTCGCGCTCTGCAGATCTCGCGGCCAGTGCGGACTCCAGGCGTCTGTTGGTCAATTCGAGCTGTTGGACAGTGTCCACCAGCGAAGATACAGCTTGGCACAAATCGCTGCGACCGTCGTCCGTACTCTCTTGAGCGTGTGGCACTGACTGCACATGATTGGCCGCTAGTTGTGGCGTATTCATGCCGCTGGCTTCCATGTATCGATCAGCAGCTCCGGCCAGCTCGTCGAGAGGGGTAGTCGCAGGCAGTAGGGACAAGGCCGCTCGTGCTGCCTGTGGGAGTCTCTGCAAAAATAGTGTCCTGAGCAGCCCTGAGTCTGCAGGTACGTTGCCGGCGATCAACAGCTCGTGTCGCATAGACCGCAGAAGAGTCGTCGGTTTTTGGTCGCCGAGCTGCTGCTTTGAAAGCATTGCTTCAAGGCGACTGGCGTGTGATTGAGCCAGACGTTCCTGCAGGGCCGTGCTGAGAGCGGAAAACGATTTGGGCCCGCGCAAAACATCACGGACCTGTGTGGCGATGTGTGCTGGCAAGTTGGCGACCACCAACTTGAAACGCGTTTCGTCGTTGTCGATGCCGGCGACATCGAAAGCACACTCGACCTGGACCAGCCAAACTTCGGGGTCTTCAGGTAGAAACGTTGGCAGTCTGAATGTCGTTGCTGGCCTGCAAGGCTGGGACGATTGTGCGCTGGCGATCTGCGTGTCGGTGGCTGTGTTCAACTCGGGGTCACCAGTGTTGGTAGACATTGCTACGCCAAGGTTGACAAACACGCGTGTGTCAACGACACCGAAAACGCTCTGTCAATTGCGTTAAATTCGCTTAGTCTTTACAAAGACTGTACAATGCGTTGAATTCGCAACTGACAATTCGCCTTTAAAAAGGCGGGGCTAAATTATTCGCTAATTAAATGCTCTTAAAAGAGCAGCTTGATGAATTTGGCCAATTAGCAGAAAACACGAGTTTTCTCGAACACTATATTGTCGCCGTCCACAAACAATACAAATAGTCGTCGATGACACACACAGATCGAAGATACACACGGGTTGATAATACACACGGCAAAAATGAGCGAGTCGAATAGGGCGAGATCTTGAGGCACTTAACAGCGAGCGATGAGCGGTCCCTCACAGCGCTCTGCGCGTGACTAAGTGTATTTCGGATTTATGCCAGTATCGGACAATGAGCGCGCTCACCGGAAGTTGTCCGATACTCACATAAATCCGCGCTGCATGGGTCTACTTGCGCAATGCGCAGAATGATATGTTGTACAGGGAACGCGACGCGAGACAACAATTGCACACATCAAGCAATGCACAACACACTCAATAACATATACATGCAATAACATACGTTCCGCAAATATAGACATGTATGCTTGTGCGTTTATACAGTGATATTGAATAAAACATTAATACATCATAACACACATATAAATATAAACAACAGTGTACCTTTAAAATAACACAATACATTAATTACCATGACACGAGAACAAATAAGTAAAATATGCAAACGTGCAGCGCCTACACCGTATCTCCCTTGTTCAACTCTAAACGTGTCGATCAGTTGTGGTCTATTTGTGGCGATGATGTCTAGCAGTGAGTCAGAAGGTCGATAAGTTGGCTCGGTTGTGTTTATAATGTGTTGGTTGTATGTTTGACAAAGCTGGATGAGCGAGGTCGTTTCGCTAGTATTCGTATGCTTAATGTTGCAGTTGAGGTCTCCGCCAATGATTATGTGCGATTTCGGGTAGCGGGTTATGGTGTTCTGTAACTGTTTCTCAAGCTCACCGAGGTCAGCGTTACACTGCGACTTCGATCTTGATGGAACTCTGTAAATTGTAGCAACTATCACATCCACTTCGTTATTCTTCCGTATTCTCACCCAGAGTGATTCCAAGTTGGATGTGTGGATGTTATTTTGTGGAATAGCACATGTGTCTGGTTCGAATCGTTCGCATGTATAACGGTCGCGGTGCAGTATCGCTACTCCGCCGTGTCCGATTGCTAAGCCCAATTGTTCCGGTCTATCCTGTCTCACCAGTTTGTACCCTTCAATGTTTAAAAATCGACTTTGTGTGTTACCCTGTAGCCACGTTTCTGATATTATCACTATGTCACATTTATTTCCGTAGTGCAGATCGAAAGTGAGATCGGCTATATTAGGCTTCAGCGACTGAATATTTATCTGCATTATCTTGATGCGTTTTTCTGAAGTATGTTTTGTATCGCGACCAGTCTGTGTGTGTATTGAAGTAAGCTCGGTTCTTTGCGGACTGGTTTCGTTCGTTCTGTAGTGGTCTTTTTGTTCACTTCGGTTGTTTATTATGTCCTGATGTTTCAGTAAGCTTATTGGTTTTTTGGTTCGTCGCCATCGCATCCCGCCGTCCGACGAATAAGGGATTCCCTCGCGGCTATGAACAATGAACATTGAGTGCTGAATGCCGGGTGATCAACTTCGGCTTTGCCAGCTTGCTTACAGTTTGTACATTTTACAGACAACTGATTAGTACAGTCTATGGTTTTGTGACTTCCTGAGCAGTAACCACAGCAAGGTTTTTCCTTTTTACACCTGGAAGCGGTATGCCAGAACTCGTTACATTTGGTGCAGCGTGTCACCCAAAAATGATTGTATGTTCTACAACGCGATGTGTGGATGTACAACATATTGTAACAATCGTCTAGCGCTTTCCGAATAATCGGTGTGACTTTGACTACGACTGAGCGGAATCCGTTAGTGTCGTCTGTGTGTGTGTGTGTGTGTGTGTGTGTGTGTGTGTGTGTGTGTGTGTGTGTGTGTGTGTGTGTGTGTGTGTGTGTGTGTGTGTGTGTGTGTGTGTGTGTGTGTGTGTGTGTGTGTGTGTGTGTGTGTGTGTGTGTGTGTGTGTGTGTGTGTGTGTGTGTGTGTGTGTGTGTGTGTGTGTGTGTGTGTGTGTGTGTGTGTGTGTGTGTGTGTGTGTGTGTGTGTGTGTGTGTGTGTGTGTGTGTGTGTGTGTGTGTGTGTGTGTGTGTGTGTGTGTGTGTGTGTGTGTGTGTGTGTGTGTGTGTGTGTGTGTGTGTGTGTGTGTGTGTGTGTGTGTGTGTGTGTGTGTGTGTGTGTGTGTGTGTGTGTGTGTGTGTGTGTGTGTGTGTGTGTGTGTGTGTGTGTGTGTGTGTGTGTGTGTGTGTGTGTGTGTGTGTGTGTGTGTGTGTGTGTGTGTGTGTGTGTGTGTGTGTGTGTGTGTGTGTGTGTGTGTGTGTGTGTGTGTGTGTGTGTGTGTGTGTGTGTGTGTGTGTGTGTGTGTGTGTGTGTGTGTGTGTGTGTGTGTGTGTGTGTGTGTGTGTGTGTGTGTGTGTGTGTGTGTGTGTGTGTGTGTGTGTGTGTGTGTGTGTGTGTGTGTGTGTGTGTGTGTGTGTGTGTGTGTGTGTGTGTGTGTGTGTGTGTGTGTGTGTGTGTGTGTGTGTGTGTGTGTTTGAGTTTTCGTGTGAGTGTTCGTGTTTTTGAGTTTTGCCTTCGACGGTGTTGGACGTGTTTTTTGGTGCTCCTGCTGGTATCCCTGGTGTCTTGTTTGTGTGCGTTGTTCTTTCTTGTGTTCGTCTCAGTTTCCCTCGAATACGTTGGGGGAGATTACTATCAGTGGAAAGGTGTAGTGCGTTGGTGATCGTTCAACTCCCTTGTCAGTGAGCGAGGATTAATCCCTGTACTCTGCCGCTATGTGTTCGTCGAAAATCGCCGGTATTCAACCCTCACGGGCGGCCCTGCCTCCCCCGAACTCTGCCTGCCGCATATGTGCGGATGTGGTGAAAGAGTCGGCGCTGCAATGTGCACAATGCAGCAAATATGTGCATGCAGCATGTGCCGGATTGCCGCGATACTCAATTCTGCAGTACTTCACAAGCAGAAGTGCCTTTAGCTGCGAAAAATGCGTGGAAGCCCGCCACGAAAACTTGGCTGAGTTGATCAAGTGGATGGATACGAGTATTACGATGAGGAGAGAACAACATGGGGAAAATATTGGTAAAAAGCTGGACGATTTGAAGATATCCATAGATGACATCAGAGGTCAAATGAAAGCCTCGGTACAGCCGACCACACAACACTCGTATGTTGAAACTGCGAGGAATACATGCGACGTCATCGTGAGGCCGGCTGGTGACCAACCTGTGTGCAGGAAAAGTATTTCCAACGCTCTCAACAATGTGCCGGTGGTCAATGTCACAAAAACGAAGCAGGGAGCTGTAAAAGTGCGTCTGCCGGACCACGAGACCGCGAAGTCAGCCGCCAATGCAATTAATAAAATCCCACAGACGAAGACCTTGATTCCAGACAAGATTCTCCCAAAGTTGACGATCGTAGCGGTCAGCCGTGACGTAGAAGACGACACGATAACTGAAGCCATCCTCAAGAAGAACGGCAAGGTCGAGACGGCTGTACAAAAGCCCCAGGACTTGAGGCTTCTGTTCACCAGAAAAACATCCGACTTCTCAAAAACAGTTGTGGTCAGTGTTTCTCCGCGTGTTCGTGAGGCGGTGATGTATGATGGTTATTTATATATCGGTGACAAACGGTGTCGTGTGTACGACCGTTTCTGGATATCCCGTTGTACCAAATGCCAACGCCATGGACACAAGGCAAAAGACTGCAGGTCAACTCATGTGCATTGTGGCTGGTGTGCGGGGGAACACTCGTCATCTGCATGTCCATCAAAAGGTGACTCAATCAAATGTGTTAACTGTGAACGTGGTGGACGAACTGAAAGTTCTCACTCGGCATTCGACTCTACATGTCCCTGTTTTCTTGCTGCGAGAGACTATCTCATTGCTCGCACCATGACATTCGCTGATTGTCAGAGCTCGGGAAACTGAGTGTGACCAGCCGCCAGGAAGACTCTGCAACAACATCTGTGTGTAGAGAATCAACGTCCATGTTCACAGATAGCCGGAATAACAAGCCGAAGTCTCGTATAAATTGCGCCATGTGGAACATGAGGTCTGCTCGCAACAAGCTACCACTGGTATGTGACATACTCTCTAATGACATAGATTTCTTCTGCATAGTAGAATCATGGCTCGCAAACGAGGAGAGTGCCGCCTTTTCTGCAGCCCTACCTGCGAATTTTGCGTCATTACATCACTGTCGTGATACGACCGGTGGAGGGAACAAGGCCACCCACAATCATTCTGTATGCTGGTTATATATAGGCCTGGCTATTCATCTGGACCGGGGTTTATTGAGGAGTTTTTCTCAATGGTCGAAATTCTAATTTCAATGTTTTGTGAAAAATTGTATATATGTGGCGATTTTAATTTTTGGGTGGAGAATCCTCACTTAAAGGCACATACACAATCATTCCTAGAACATATCGAAATGAGTGGACTCACCAATCATGTACATACGCCTACACACGAACATGGACACACACTTGACCTAATCCTTGCACCGTGTAACCACAGCAGCGCAATTTTGATGTTCTTGTTTATCCATATGACAACTATTCCTCGGATCACTGTATTATAAAATTCAAAATTATAAATTCAATTCCTGTAAAAACTATGAAAAAAATTTCATTCTATGATTATAACAACATGAATGTACATATTCTTGGGCATGAGCTCGCAAATAAATTTCATGTATCTCAATATTGCTCAATACCTGTGGACCTGCTGTACATATATTTCTATCACTCGCTAGCTGAAATTCGTGACAAATGTGTAAGATATGTACATAAACAAATCAAGCATGTTGATTCTTCTCCCTGGTTCAATGCTCAACTGAACACATTGAAAAGGGTAAAGAGACGACACGAACGTCGCTGGCATCACACACGGTCGCAAGATGACTGGACTCATTTCTGTACAGCTAGACGCAATTATGTTGATAGTGTAAATAAGTGTAAGCAATTGTATTATAACAACAAAATCATGCGCTCCCAGCCGGCTGCACTGTGGAAAACACTCAATAATCTACTGGGCAATAAAATAGAGTCGTACGAGCAACGAGAAAATAACAATGTAAATCCAGACGAGTTTCGTGCTTTTTTCCAGGAGAAAATTGTAAATATCCACAACTCAATTCAAAATGATAGAACAGCTTATGATTTCTGTACAGCAGTGACCCCGGCTAAATTGACGTCATTTGATTTAATTGATTATTTTGTTTGTCTGAGACTCATTATGTCCAGTAATATGCGTTCTAGCCACCTGGATCCAATAAAGATAGACTGTATCAGATCTCATGTACATATTCTAATTCCTTTCATACTGTATTTTGTTAATACCTGCCTCCTTCACAATACATTTTTATCATCCAAAGAATCTGTTATCACACCAACTATCAAGAAACCTGGACTGGACGCAAACTGCCTAACAAACTACCGACCAGTGTCTCAAATTCCCTGGATCTCGAAAATACTCGAATCTGTAATATACTCACAACTTTACGAATTTCTGGAGACAAACCTCATCTTTCTTCCGCAACAATCAGGTTTTCGAAAAAAACACTCTTGTGCCACTTCACTAATTTGTACATATGATTATTCGCTCACTTCCCTTTTGAGTGGCCATAATGTACTTCTTATGCAACTAGACTTATCGGCGGCATTTGATACAGTGTGCCACGAAATATTGCTGGAAGACTTATCAATGTGCGGTGTATCTGGCGGTGCGCTCTCGCTTCTTCGAGATTACCTCCAGGATCGAACGCAAACAGTAATTGTAAATGGAACCAAAAGTCAAGTGTTTCCCTTGCACTCTGGCGTTCCTCAGGGATCTATTCTTGGCCCACTGCTATATAATGTATATATAATATCATTACGTCATGTCTTAGACAAATTTGGAGTGCAATATCAAATCTTTGCTGATGATGTTTTAATATTTTTCAAATTTGATAATTTTGTTCAGGCCATTTCAATTGTAAGCGAACTGTTGCAAAACATCACGCACTGGGCCGCAAACAAGCGGCTCAAGCTGAACACTGACAAGACCAGACTCATGGTAATAAGCCGAAATGATCCTGTGATTCCTCCCAACTGCAACACTGGGCTGGTAAATGTCACCAAACATCTTGGCGTAGCAATAGACGATACACTCACGTTTAATGTACATATTTCCCAATTAGTTAGAACTTGTAATTACCACATTCGTCGTATATATTTTATTAGAAAACACTTAAACACTGACGCTACTCTTAAGCTTGCTGACTCTCTCATTCTCTCGCGCATCAGATACTGCTCTGCTCTCTTCCTCAATCTCAACCACAGAACTCTCCGCAAACTTCAAATTATAAAAAATAAAGCCTGTCGTCTTGTCTTCAATCTTTCTCGACACAGCTCTGTTGTAAAATACCTCATTAAACTAGCCTGGCTCCCAGTCATGGCTGACATTGAATATAATCTCCTATGTATAGTACACTCTGTTCTTGTACATAAGACACCTGTATATCTATTTGAACTACTAACGAATAAACCGATCTCTTCTGTACACAATCTTCGAGTGAATCACATGAACCTTCTGCATGAACCACCTTTTCCTTCTCGACACACACACTACAATCGCTGTTTTCGTTTGATGGCTCCTAGACTGTATAATAAACTACCAATGTACATAAGATCTGCCTCCTCTGAAGCGTCCTTCAAAAAACGATTGAAGAAATATCTTCTTGATCAATCATATGACCGCGAAAGGCTCCTCATAAAACCCGAGTACTCACTGTAAATAGTCAATTGTCATTGTGTGTATATTTTCGTTGTCCTGCCTCTCTCTTGCTGACTGTTATAATTTGTCGAGTTTTCATGTGCGTCTTCGTTTATGTGCTTGCCTGTGCGCAAGTGTGAGTGTGCTTGACAATGTATGTTTGTCCGTTGAAAGTGTATGCGTGTTCATAGCTTATATATTATCAGTGTGATCTTGTCTTGTACAGAATTGCCCATTTGTGCGTATGTCTGCGTGTTTGTGTGTATGTATGTGTGGGTCCCTTACTGTCTATACTGTCTAAACGATGTGTGTGTGTGTGTGTGTGTGTGTGTGTGTGTGTGTGTGTGTGTGTGTGTGTGTGCGTGTGTGTGCGTGTGTGTGCCTTGGTATCCCCACATACCGAATAGATACCTCGATCTGTACATAAGAATTTCTCGTTCAACCCTTTGCGTGTGTCATGTATGTATAGTGTGTGTATGCATTTATGTATAAATATGTTCATCTTTGCGCATTTGAGACAAATTGTGTAAATTGCGCATTACAAATGTTGGAATAAATGAAAAATGAAAATGTGTGTGTGTGTGTGTGTGTGTGTGTGTGTGTGTGTGTGTGTGTGTGTGTGTGTGTGTGTGTGCTGTATGTCGGCTTTGCTATCATATTCAATATGTATGTGTGTGTGCGTGTGAATTTTTGTGTTTTTGAGTATGTAAACGTGAGTGTATGTTCGTGATTGTGCGTATATGTACTTGTCTATATGTCGGTTATATGTCTGTTTTTTGTGTGTGTATGGGTGTGTGTATGTAGGTGAGTGTGTGTGTTCGTGATTGTGTATGTGTATGACTCTTGTGCTGGTGTGTGTGTGTGTGTTGTGTGTGTGTGTGAGTGTATGTGTGTGTGAGCGCTTTTGAGACCCTCGGGTGAAAAGCGCGATATAAATGTCTTAATGTAATGTAATGTAATGTGTGTGTGTGTGTGTGTGTGTGTGTGTGTGTGTGTGTGTGTGTGTGTGTGTGTGTGTGTGTGTGTGTGTGTGTGTGTGTGTGTGTGTGTGTGTGTGTGTGTGTGTGTGTGTGTGTGTGTGTGTGTGTGTGTGTGTGTGTGTGTGTGTGTGTGTGTGTGTGTGTGTGTGTGTGTGTGTGTGTGTGTGTGTGTGTGTGTGTGTGTGTGTGTGTGTGTGTGTGTGTGTGTGTGTGTGTGTGTGTGTGTGTGTGTGTGTGTGTGTGTGTGTGTGTGTGTGTGTGTGTGTGTGTGTGTGTGTGTGTGTGTGTGTGTGTGTGTGTGTGTGTGTGTGTGTGTGTGTGTGTGTGTGTGTGTGTGTGTGTGTGTGTGTGTGTGTGTGTGTGTGTGTGTGTGTGTGTGTGTGTGTGTGTGTGTGTGTGTGTGTGTGTGTGTGTGTGTGTGTGTGTGTGTGTGTGTGTGTGTGTGTGTGTGTGTGTGTGTGTGTGTGTGTGTGTGTGTGTGTGTGTGTGTGTGTGTGTGTGTGTGTGTGTGTGTGTGTGTGTGTGTGTGTGTGTGTGTGTGTGTGTGTGTGTGTGTGTGTGTGTGTGTGTGTGTGTGTGTGTGTGTGTGTGTGTGTGTGTGTGTGTGTGTGTGTGTGTGTGTGTGTGTGTGTGTGTGTGTGTGTGTGTGTGTGTGTGTGTGTGTGTGTGTGTGTGTGTGTGTGTGTGTGTGTGTGTGTGTGTGTGTGTGTGTGTGTTTGGTTTAACTCTGATATTAAAAACTCTAAAATCTCCCTTCGTCGTCTTGAGCGTCAATGGCGTCGTCTCAAGACTGACTCTTCTTGGCAAACTTTCTGTTCTGCTCGTCGGCATCATCACCTTCTCTGTGATTCCGCCAAAAAATCTTACTATAATTCTAAAATCTCTTCCTGTCTCAATTCTAAGAAACTTTGGAAGCTTTTTGACAGTCTCTTAGGTAATTCCCGTAGTCTCATCTGTCTCAATTCTAAGAAACTTTGGAAGCTTTTTGACAGTCTCTTAGGTAATTCCCGTAGTCTCATCCTTCCTGATTTGGCATCTAACCAATTACCTTCTTTATTTATGATTTTTTTTCAATCCAAAATTGATAAGATTCGTTGCTTGTTCCCTTCTGTTCTACCATTATCCTCTCCGTGCTCAACCTCATCTGTTTTTAACTCTTTTGCTTTAGTAACCATCTCTGACTGTAGAGCTATTTTAAGGCATGTTAAAATTCATTCTTCATCTCTCGACCCCATTGATCTTTCCAGGATTCCTCACTCTATTGAGCTGCTTCTTCCTTTCTTAACTAACTTCATCAATGCTTCTTTCACTCATGGGCAATTTCTGGCATGTAAAACTGCCAGTATTCTCCCTATACTTAAGAAATCTGATCTGGATGCTAACACGCTTTCTAACTATAGACCTATCTCTAGAATTCCTTGGCTGTCTAAGGTTCTTGAAATGGCTGCTTACATACAGATATCTGAATATCTTGAATCTAACAATTTGTTTCTTCCTGAGCAGTCTGGCTTCCGTCACTTTCACTCTACTGAAACTTCTCTAATTTTTCTCTATGATTCTATTATCAAATCTACTCTCTCTGGTAATGATGTTCTACTTATACAACTAGACTTCTCTGCTGCATTTGACACTGTTAATCATCTGCTTCTTATTGATACCTTGTTAGACTTAGGCATCAGCGACACAGCTCTCTCTTTCTTTCGCTCTTATCTTTCTGATAGACTTCAGTTTGTTTCTACCTCTGCTGATTCCTGTAGTGAGGCTTGCCCACTAACTTGTGGTGTACCTCAAGGCTCTGTCTTAGGTCCTCTCCTCTTCAATATGTATATTACCTCTGTAGGGAAAGTTCTTCGTCGTCACGATGTGTCCTTCCAAATATTCGCTGACGACATTCAAATCATTCTCTCGTCTGAGTCTATTTCTCACTCTTCAGTAAGTTCTATTATATCTGATATAGAAAGATGGGCGTTCACTCGTCATCTCAAACTTAATCCTGATAAGACTAAGTATATTCTCTTTCCATCTTCTAATGGTACTACTTCTCTTAGTATACCTCTATCCTGCTCTGTACGTAGTCTTGGTATCATTCTCGATAGCTCTCTTTCTTTTGATTCACACATCTCTGACATTATCAGGTGCTGTAACTATCAACTTAGGCGTATCTATTCCATTCGTAGATATATAACTACCTCTGCTGCCTTTAAGTTAGCTAATTCATTCATCTTTAGTAAAACTCAGTATTGCTGTTCTCTTCTCCTATCGCTCAACCACCGCCAGCTTAGGAAACTTCAATCTATTATTAATAAGGCCTGTCGTATGATATTTAATCTTCCTTCGGGTTCTCATGTCTCTTCTTCTCTACAAAAACTTAAGTTACTTCCCATTAAGGCTCTCGTTGAGTATCGTATTTGTTTAATTATTCATTCAGCTCTTCATCTTTGTAAGCCTGCGTATCTGTTTGACCTCCTCTCTTATAAAACCTCATCTCTTTCTCTTAGGTCTTCTAACGATCCTTTTCTACTAGTTGAACCTTCCTTTCCTTCTAGGCATTCTCACTACAATCGTTGTTTCTCTATCTTAGGACCTCGTATCTACAATAGGCTATCTCCCTCAATACGCTCAATCAAATCTCTATCTCTTTTCAAAAAACATACTAAAAATTTCTTTCTCACTAAGTCTTACTACTGTCTTAATAATATTGTATATATTAGTACTGAATATAAGGTCTGATTGTTTCCTAATTCTGTCTTCTTTGTGTATGTGCTTCATGCGTGTGTTTTCCGTTCTTGTGTATGTATGTTTCTCTATTGTATGCTCTCTGTGTGTTGTTGTGTTGAGCTCTGTTATCTGTGTTTGTGTGTCTGATGTGTTGTGTTCTCTGTCTATTTGTTTTAGTGTATATCTTTTTGTGTTTGTTATGGTGTGTTTTCTGGTTTGTATTTGTGTCTCATTTATGTTGTGATTTGTCAATCTGAGTGTATGTCGTTGTATGCTTGCTGTGTTGTCTTAATGTGTTGTATGTTGTGTTGTCTTATGTGCTTTATGTCTGCTGTACTATCTTATCCAATATGTATGTGTGTGTGCGTGTGTATTTTTGTGTTTCTGAGTATGTAAACGTGAGTGTATGTTTGTGTTTGTGCGTATATGTACTTGTTTGTTTTGTGTGTGTGTGTGTGTGTGTGTGTATGTAGGTGATTGTGTATGTGTATGTGTGATTGTGTATGTTCGTGATTGTGTATGTGTATGACTCTTGTGCTTGAGTGTGTGTGTGTGTGTGTGTGTGAGCGCTTTTGAGACCCTCGGGTGAAAAGCGCGATATAAATGTCTTAATGTAATGTAATGTAATGTGTGTGTGTGTGTGTGTGTGTGTGTGTGTGTGTGTGTGTGTGTGTGTGTGTGTGTGTGTGTGTGTGTGTGTGTGTGTGTGTGTGTGTGTGTGTGTGTGTGTGTGTGTGTGTGTGTGTGTGTGTGTGTGTGTGTGTGTGTGTGTGTGTGTGTGTGTGTGTGTGTGTGTGTGTGTGTGTGTGTGTGTGTGTGTGTGTGTGTGTGTGTGTGTGTGTGTGTGTGTGTGTGTGTGTGTGTGTGTGTGTGTGTGTGTGTGTGTGTGTGTGTGTGTGTGTGTGTGTGTGTGTGTGTGTGTGTGTGTGTGTGTGTGTGTGTGTGTGTGTGTGTGTGTGTGTGTGTGTGTGTGTGTGTGTGTGTGTGTGTGTGTGTGTGTGTGTGTGTGTGTGTGTGTGTGTGTGTGTGTGTGTGTGTGTGTGTGTGTGTGTGTGTGTGTGTGTGTGTGTGTGTGTGTGTGTGTGTGTGTGTGTGTGTGTGTGTGTGTGTGTGTGTGTGTGTGTGTGTGTGTGTGTGTGTGTGTGTGTGTGTGTAATAGTAATAGTAATAGTAATGTATTGCCACAACAAGCACAAGAAAAGCAATATTAATTAAGTACAATAGCATAGTCTGTCAAGCCAATTATTGGCTTCTCAACAGACAAAGAATAAAAACGCGATGCAAAAAAAAACTTAGCAAAAAACCTTCAGACTAATTAAAATTGAGAACTTATAATATAAACAAATACAACATGACAACAATACAACAACAAGACATACAACCATCAGCAACACAAGACATAAATCCCTTAACAACAACAATTAAAGACATAGTCACAGATCGCAGGACACAATCGCACAGTGTGAATTCACAACACCGAGACCAAAGGTCAAGGCTATCAAACAGAACATAAGAACATGTCGACATACAGATAGCATGAGAGCAATTGTATTTAGCATGAACATAATTAATATTGGTTATCAAGAAAATGTTTTCGTATAATCTTCTTGAACCTATGCGTGTTGCTACAGTTTAGTAGAGCTTTTATTTCAGTAGGCAAGCAGTTGAACAATTCCGGTCCGTAACTCACCACACTCATTTTAAACAGTGTGGTCCTAAACTTCGGTAAAGACAAGTTCAAATTATTGTTTCTAGTGTTACAAGCGTGTTCATATATTTGAAAAATAGAGTTACGTCCAATCAATTTGTATATAAGGAGGATTGTGCTGTACTTATGGATTGATGAGAACTTGAGAATATCTTTGTTCCTGAATAAATCTTCCGTGGAGTCGAATTTTTTCCTGTGGAAAATGCAGCGCAGAAATTTTCTCTGTGCAACATTAACTTGAGTTAAAAATGAACTATAAGTACTGGCCCAGACTGATACGCAATATATTAAGTGAGGGTAGAAGAGAGCATAATATACATTAATTTTAGCTTCTTGTGTTAAACTGTGTCGAACCCGATATAAAATCCCCGTTACTTTTGCAAGTTTTGAACAAAGTTCACTGATGTGAACACTCCAGTTCAGGTTCTCATCAATGATAACACCCAAGAATTTGGTGGAATGACTCTGTCGCAAGTAAACACCATCCAATACGATTCCGGGGAAGTCGTATTTAACGGACCGATTTTGAAATATTATATAGGACGTTTTTTTAAAATTTATCATAAGATCATTGGCCTGAGCCCATTTACATATATTTTTGAGTTCTTTGTTTATTGTATGATGTAAATCAGCAGCATTATCTTCTTTTAATAGTAAAGTTGTGTCGTCTGCATATATTGTGAAGTGAATTTTGGAACTAGAGTTAACAATATCATTTATGTAAACTAAAAATAGTATGGGCCCCAGAACCGAGCCCTGTGGTACCCCATTATTAATTATCTTGACCGATGAGTAACACTTGTTACAGTACACTCTCTGTGTTCGATTTATCAGATAATTTTCAAATAATTTGTAGGCAATGCCCCTTATACCCGAATGTTCCAATTTGTATAATAGTTTTGAATGGTTAATTTTATCGAATGCCTTTGAAAAGTCTACGAATATTCCAGCCGCGAGGTGTTTTTTCTCTAAGCATTTATAAACACAATTGACAAAATCTAAGATGGCAGACTCCGTTGAGCAACCAGTTCTGAACCCAAATTGTTGTTGGTTTAAAAGTTCATTCTTTTCAAGGTATGAGATGAGTCTATAGGATATTACTTTTTCGAATACTTTATTAAATGAAGAAAGCATAGATATAGGTCTATAATTATTGACATCCCTCCTATCCCCTGATTTAAATATTGGAATAACTTTTGCACATTTAAGTTGATTAGGATAATGTCCGAAGAAAAATGATAGGTTAATAATATGAACCAGAGGAGCACTTATGGTATCTGCGGTAAATTTCAGTAATATAGGAGGAATTTCATCAAAACCTGACGCATGACTGTTGAATGTACTTAGGATATTTTTTATTTCCTGTTCATTAGTTGATTGCAGAAACATAGAAGAAGATGGTGATGTTGAAAGGAATGTTTTGAAATCAGGACTACTTTGATTTTGAGCACCAGTATTCAAAAAGTGTTCATTAAACACATCAGAAATATTTTGACAATTGTTGTGTAGTTCAATATTATTGTCACCATGATTTTTCCTCCCCATTAATGAGTTAATAATTTGCCAGTGTTTTTTAGCATTGCCTTTATTCGAACATAATTTATCTTTATAGTATTTGTTTTTTGTCTTTCTCATCAAGGTTGTTAAATTATTCCGATACCTCCTATATTCTTCTCTATAAATATTTGGCCACTTTTTCGAAAGTCTCAACAATCTATTTTTTTCTCTAATTTTCGCCTTGATTTCAGTGTGTGTGTGTGTGTGTGTGTGTGTGTGTGTGTGTGTGTGTGTGTGTGTGTGTGTGTGTGTGTGTGTGTGTGTGTGTGTGTGTGTGTGTGTGTGTGTGTGTGTGTGTGTGTGTGTGTGTGTGTGTGTGTGTGTGTGTGTGTGTGTGTGTGTGTGTGTGTGTGTGTGTGTGTGTGTGTGTGTGTGTGTGTGTGTGTGTGTGTGTGTGTGTGTGTGTGTGTGTGTGTGTGTGTGTGTGTGTGTGTGTGTGTGTGTGTGTGTGTGTGTGTGTGTGTGTGTGTGTGTGTGTGTGTGTGTGTGTGTGTGTGTGTGTGTGTGTGTGTGTGTGTGTGTGTGTGTGTGTGTGTGTGTGTGTGTGTGTGTGTGTGTGTGTGTGTGTGTGTGTGTGTGTGTGTGTGTGTGTGTGTGTGTGTGTGTGTGTGTGTGTGTGTGTGTGTGTGTGTGTGTGTGTGTGTGTGTGTGTGTGTGTGTGTGTGTGTGTGTGTGTGTGTGTGTGTGTGTGTGTGTGTGTGTGTGTGTGTGTGTGTGTGTGTGTGTGTGTGTGTGTGTGTGTGTGTGTGTGTGTGTGTGTGTGTGTGTGTGTGTGTGTGTGTGTGTGTGTGTGTGTGTGTGTGTGTGTGTGTGTGTGTGTGTGTGTGTGTGTGTGTGTGTGTGTGTGTGTGTGTGTGTGTGTGTGTGTGTGTGTGTGTGTGTGTGTGTGTGTGTGTGTGTGTGTGTGTGTGTGTGTGTGTGTGTGTGTGTGTGTGTGTGTGTGTGTGTGTGTGTGTGTGTGTGTGTGTGTGTGTGTGTGTGTGTGTGTGTGTGCGCGCGCGAATACCGTTGTGCGTTGTGCAGTGAATACAGTGATACATGTTACAGTGGAAGTGTTGTGATATCCCTCTCCTTTCGTTGGGTAATAGGTGGACGTTTACGCTGGTAGCTCCGGTATTACCAGTATTGCATTCCGTGGATTGCCCTGCTTCAATAAAGGAAATTGCCGGGTCGCGTGTCGGTGAACACAGGCCACATTTGGCCCAAATTGAATTGGACTCAAATCCAAATTCCACATAACCCTATTTTAAGCCACTTCTAACGACAACTGACTTAAACCGTGTTTGTGAAGTCTGTACAGTTCGGAACGTGACTTGCTGTGTCCCCAACATTTTCCTTAACCAAACAAATATATATTTGTAGCTTTTGAAAATAACATACGCCACTCAGGACGCATATTCTCACTGGCAACATATGTTGCTGTAGGCGCTGCACGCTTGCATATTTTACTTATTTGTTCACGTGTCATGGTAATTAATGTATTGTGTTATTTTAAAGGTGCACTGTTGTTTATATTTATATGTGTGTTATGATGTATTAATGTTTTATTTAATATCACTATATAAACGCACAAGCATACATGTCTATATTTGCGGAACGTATGTTATTGCATGTATATGTTATTGAGTGTGTTGTGCATTGCTTGATGTGTGCAATTGTTGTCTCGCGTCGCGTTCCCTGTACAAGCGCGGATTTATGTGAGTATCGGACAACTTCCGGTGAGCGCGCTCATTGTCCGATACTGGCATAAATCCGAAATACACTTAGTCACGCGCAGAGCGCTGTAAGGACCCGCTCATCGCTCGCTATTAAGTGCCTCAAGATCTCGCCCTATTCGACCCGTTCATTTTTGCCGTGTGTATTATCATCCTGTGTGTATCGTCGATCTGTGTGTGTCATCGACGACTATTTGTATTGTTTGCGGACGGCGTCAATACAGCGTTCGAGAAAACTCGTGTTTTCTGCTAATCGGCCAGATACATCAAGCTGCTCTTTTAAAAGCATTTAATTGGCGAATAATTTAACCCCGCCTTTTTAAAGGCGAATTGTCAGTTGCGAATTCAACGCATTGTACAGTCTTTGTAAAGACTAAGCGAATTTAACGCAATTGGCCGAGCGTTTCCGGTGTCGTTGACACACGCGTGTTTGTCAACCTTGGCGTAGAAATGTCTACCAACACTGGTGACCCCGAGTTGAACACAGCCACCGACACGCAGATCGCCAGCGCACAATCGTCCCAGCCTTGCAGGCCAGCAACGACATTCAGACTGCCAAAGTTTCTACCTGAAGACCCCGAAGTTTGGCTGGTCCAGGTCGAGTGTGCTTTCGATGTCGCCGGCATCGACAACGACGAAACGCGTTTCAAGTTGGTGGTCGCCAACTTGCCAGCACACATCGCTACACAGGTCCGTGATGTTTTGCGCGGGCCCAAATCGTTTTCCGCTCTCAGCAAGGCCCTGCAGGAACGTCTGGCTCAATCACACGCCAGTCGCCTTGAAGCAATGATTTCAAAGCAGCAGCTCGGCGACCAAAAACCGACGACTCTTCTGCGGTCTATGCGACACGAGCTGTTGATCGCCGGCAACGTACCTGCAGACTCGGGGCTGCTCAGGACGCTATTTTTGCAGAGACTCCCACAGGCAGCACGAGCGGCCTTGTTCCTACTGCCTGCGACTACCCCTCTCGACGAGCTGGCCGGAGCTGCTGATCGGTACATGGAAGCCAGCGGCATGAATACGCCACAACTAGCAGCCAATCATGTGCAGTCAGTGCTACACGCTCAAGAGAGTACGGACAACGGTCGCAGCGATTTGTGCCAAGCTTTATCTTCGCTGGTGAACACTGTCCAACAGCTCGAATGACCAACAGACGCCTGGAGTCCGCACTGGCCGCGAGATCTGCAGAGCGAGAGCCACGATTCGCCCCAAGGAGTGAGAGCCGTGCAAGATCGACACTACGCCAATCTGTTCGTCAGCAGTCGCCATCTCCACGACGAGGTCAGTCAGCACGAACACACTCACCTGCACAAACGTACGTCCAGCCACCATCAACTCTCTGCTGGTACCACGAGCAGTTTGGCGCGGCCGCGCGTCGCTGCAGACCACCTTGCTCTTGGTCTTTAAACTAGACAGCCCCCAGCATGTAGCGCAATGCTTGGGAGGCTGCTCTACCGACGCGCCGCTGCTCTTCATTTGTGACAAGACCAGCGGAACAAAGTATCTTGTGGATACTGGCGCTCAAGTGAGTGTGGTACCACCGACGCCGCACCACAAGCAAAACCTGACACCGACGACACAGCGACTCACCGCCGCAAACGGATCCGAAATTCGAGTTTACGGTAAGCGCAGCATCACCATCCGCTTTGAAAACGGTGAAAAGATTCAATGGGCTTTCGTAGTTGCGCAAGTCAACATGGCAATCATCGGAGCTGATTTTCTGCACGCGCACCACATCCTGATCGACTTGCGTAACAAGCGCCTCTTACACAGAGGCAACGTTTGTACTTCGGCAAGAACCTCGACGATTTCATCAGTCGGCATTCGTGTTGCGACAGTTTCGCGGTACGAACAAATCATGCAGCGCTTCAAAGCGGTGACAACAGCGCCGACGGGTCTTGTATCGGTGAAACATGACGTGACTCACCACATTATCACGCACGGACCGCCGGTTTTTTGTCGCCCACGTCGTCTAGAGCTTGAAAAAGCCAGCATCGCAAAGCGTGAAATTGACAAGATGCTGAAACTCGGTATTTTGCGTCCATCAAACAGCGCGTGGGCATCAGCACTCCACTTAGCCCCGAAATCAAACGGTGATTTCAGATCATGCGGAGATTATCGCGCCTTGAATAACCGCACCGTGCCCGATCAATACCCGCTGCCGTACCTGCGAGATTTTTCCGCTAAGCTTCACGGCTGCAAGGTGTTCTCCAGTCTCGATCTGGTGAGAGCCTACCACCAGATTCCCGTCGAACCGGCCGATATTCCCAAAACGGCAATCACGACACCATTCGGCCTCTACGAGTATGTACGCATGCCGTTTGGCTTGAGGAACGCCGGGCAGACGTTTCAGCGTTTTATGGACGGTGTGCTGCGCGATATCGACGGCGTATTCTGCTATTTGGACGATTTGCTGCTCGCATCGAATTCTCACGATCAGCACGAACGCCTGCTCACGACTATCATGTCTCGTCTGGAGCAGTATGGTCTGGTGGTCAATGTTGACAAGTGCGTCATTGGGGCCCCTTCAATCCGATTCCTGGGACATCAAGTGACTGCCGATGGAGTTCTTCCCCTCGAAGACAAAGTGACCGCAATCCAGACCTTTCCAAAACCGACAACGCAATCGCAGGTCCGCCGTTTTCTCGGGATGGCAGCGTACTACCAACGTTTCATACACAACGCGGCTGCAAAGCTGAAGCCGTTGCACGCCCTGCTTACGCACCGGGCAAAGCGTTCGAAGGCACCTGTTGAATGGTGTGCGGACACCAACAGAAATTTCGACGACGTCAAGCAAGCTCTGACAACCTCCGCCATGCTTTCGCACCAAATACCCAGGGCTGAGCTTAGCCTTCACGTTGACGCATCCGATTCCGGCGTCGGAGCCGTATTACAGCAGCACGTACATGACGACTGGCAGCCCCTCGGCTACTTTTCAAAAACTCTGTCAAAAACCGAGCAAAAATATAGCACCTTCGGAAGAGAACTGCTGGGCGTTTATCTGGCCGTGCGTCACGTCAGGCACACGATCGAAGGACGAAATGTCATCGTCTTTACAGACCATCGTCCACTGGTACACGCATTGTCTTCCTACTCCGACAAGTACGCGCCACGAGAGATGAGACATCTAGACTTCGTCAGCCAGTTCGTGTCTGACATTCGTCACATCCCCGGTGCTGAGAACCAGGTGGCCGACGCTTTATCACGCACGACAGCAGCAATCATTTCGCCCGTCATCCGCACGGATGATTTTGCCTCACTGGCCGCGGCGCAAGCCGAAGACCCGTCGCTTTCCTCACTTCGCGATTCTCCAGGCTCCCTACAGCTCCAGAATGTGCAGTTTGGCCAGGACTCGCTCTTGTGCGATGTGTCCACTGGCACACCACGACCGGTACTGCCCACAGACTTGCGTCGACTGTACACCAAGAGCCTACACGAGCTGTCACATCCCGGAGTAGAAGCAACAGTGAAGCTGTTCGCGAAGCGTTTCGTATGGCCAAACATGGATCGCGACATACGCCGGTGGACGCGTTGTTGCGTGAGCTGTCAACGTTCGAAGATCACCCGCCATACAAAGAGCGCAGTGTCACCATTGTCACCAGTGTCACCAGAACACCCAGTGAACGTTTCAGCCACGTTCACGTCGACCTTGTTGGACCGCTACCACCATCGCAGGGCCAGACATACCTGCTCACCTGCATCGACCGCTTCACGCGCTGGCCGGAAGACATGCCTCTGCCCGACATAAAAACCGTGACAATCGCACGTGCGTTCGTCCATCAGTGGGTGTCACGTTTCGGCGTTCCTGACACGATCACCACCGACCGCGGCGCGCAGTTCGAATCGGCTCTCTGGTCCGAACTGAGTCGAGTTCTGGGCTGTCGGCGCATACGCACGACCAGCTATCACCCGGCAAGCAACGGTATGGTGGAAAGATTTCATCGACAGCTGAAATCCAGCCTACGCGCGTCGCAGACGTCATGGATGGACGCATTACCCATGGCACTGCTCGGCATCCGATCGACGCACAAGACCGATCTGCAAGCGTGCACGGCGGAGCTTGTGTATGGCACAACACTGCCTCTTCCCGGTGAGCTAGTCAGCGACACGCGCCTCAGCTCCGGCGATCCAGCGTCGTTTGCAGCAGTTCTCCGCAACAATTGCGCAAGCTTCGTCCCGTCTTACCGCGACCCTCCAACGCACCGTCCTTCGTGCCAAAGGCCCTTCAGTCAGCAACTCATGTTTTCGTGAGGCGCGACAGCCACCGTTACCCGCTCGACTGTCCATACGACGGACCATACGCCATTGTACAGCGGTCCGATAAACATATGGTGATTTCGCGTAAGGGACACACGGAGACCATATCGATCGACCGCTGCAAGCCAGCTTTCATCGACGACACCTCGCTGCCGACACACGACTTGAGGGTAACACCGGATCCGTGCGAGGACCCACTGGAGGAGCCCCAAACAACAGAATTGGCGATACAAGGTCCAGCCACCGAACACGTGAGTCCACACAGACACATCGATACACACTCTTCTCCGACACACAACAGTTCATATTCTAATGCGTCTACAACACAGTCCAGAAACGATTTGCCACAATCCGTACTGCGCACACGTAGCGGTCGCACAGTACGGCCTCCTTTGCGTTATCGACGTGTCTCTTTCGTCATCGACACATCTAGGGAGAGGGCACTGTAGGCGCTGCACGCTTGCATATTTCACTTATTTGTTCACGTGCCATGGTAATTAATGTATTGTGTTATTTTAAAGGTGCACTGTTGTTTACATTTATATGTGTGTTATTATGTATTAATGTTTTATTTAATATCACTATTTAAACGCACAAGCATACATGTCTATATTTGCGGAACGTATGTTATTGCATGTATATGTTATTGAGTGTGTTGTGCATTGCTTGATGTGTGCAATTGTTGTCTCGCGTCGCGTTCCCTGTACAACATATCATTCTGCGCATTGCGCAAGTAGACCCATGCAGCGCGGATTTATGTGAGTATCGGACAACTTCCGGTGAGCGCGCTCATTGTCCGATACTGGCATAAATCCGAAACTTAGTCACGCGCAGAGCGCTGTAAGGACCCGCTCATCGCTCGCTATTAAGTGCCTCAAGATCTCGCCCTATTCGACCCGTTCATTTTTGCCGTGTGTATTATCATCCTGTGTGTATCGTCGATCTGTGTGTGTCATCGACGACTATTTGTATTGTTTGCGGACGGCGACAATATAGCGTTCGAGAAAACTCGTGTTTTCTGCTAATCGACCAGATACATCAAGCTGCTCTTTTAAGAGCATTTAATTGGCGAATAATTTAACCCCGCCTTTTTAAAGGCGAATTGTCAGTTGCGAATTCAACGCATTGTACAGTCTTTGTAAAGACTAAGCGAATTTAACGCAATTGGCCGAGCGTTTCCGGTGTCGTTGACACACGCGTGTTTGTCAACCTTGGCGTAGAAATGTCTACCAACAATATGATATAAAATTGTGCGAAAATACAGAATACTTACCTGAACATAAGACCCTTGATGTTAATTCCCTCCTTGAAAACTGTTGTGTTCGGAGACAGGTAACTATTTAGTTCTCGATAATCGAGAACAGGCCGCACACGCGTCCCATCGCGCTGTTCCACAGCCATCAGCGGCACCAGGCCACGCTGTCTTCCGTGCAATTTCCAGTCATGCAAAACCAACCAGCCACGATCCACCCAATTATCCAGCTCCTTGTCAAACTTTTCACGAACAGGAGCTCTCATTTTGTACATGGCTGTAGCATTTCTCAAAACTTCTGGTGCAACACCATTTGCCCATTTCCACTTAGCAGTCCATGTACCAATCTCATGATCAAAACCAACAGTGAAACTGTTTCTATAGCAGGTATGGGCTTAGCACGCCTCACGTGCCGCTTGACACCATCTTCAAGGGAACAGGGTGTACTTACAACGTCCTTTTCACCCGCGTTCGGTCCACACGTGACATTGCACACTGATGGTGACCCAAAAGTCACGCCACGCTCTGGTGCCGGACATTCCCAAAATAACGTCCACACCCAACAGCGGCCGATCAACCACACAAACCTTAAGTCGAACTGAATTGCCGTTACTAGTTTTCACTTGAGCAAACCCACTACCTCTACAAATAATTTTACCTCCTCCTAGCGCCAGGACAGTTACACGCTCGCCACACCACTGCCAGCATCGATATTTCCACACAAGAGTGTCGGTACACCCGGTGTCTACCAGACATCGACATGTTACCCCATCAGCAGCAAGCTCAATGATCGGTAAAGCACCATCATTGCACAAGCATTGTTCATCAAAGCCTGGGAGCGAATGTTGGTGCCTAAACACCGCTCCCCATTTCGTTTCCCTGGTTCGGACATGATCTGGCAAGATGCCTACGGCGACCACAATTCCAACAATGGAATATGCGTCTCTGATATCTCGGTTGAGCAGCACGGGGCGACGCAGCGGCTACAGGAACACTGACTTGAGCTTCGATTGCGTAAGCTGCGGCGTAAGCTGGTACAGGTGGCGAATTCTCCTTGATGCGCTCATCATTGAGAACTGCTCGCGCTCGCGCTAGTAGATCGCTGATCGTCAAACACTCAGCCCTAGCACCAGCGCGAGTCACGTGTCTCGCCGATTCTGGTAATCAAGCCACAGACGCACATGACAAGGTGCGATCAGAAACGCCACTAAAAAGCGTAGCAAGTCTGCGAAGCTCCGCCAAAAACACGTCCACCGATTCGCCCTTGCCAAGCTTGCGCTTTGTGAACACTTCATATGCTGCATGCTCATCCAAGGCAAAAGCGGCGTACAGTGCCTCTCTCACAGCACTTAAAGACGTCTGTTTCTCTTCCGGGAGCTGTGACCACACAGAAAAAGCTCCACCGGTAAGTCGCAGCGGCAGAATGGACAGTACTGGCGCACCCCTCAACAAGCAAAGTCTCTCGGTCCTTGTGAACCTCTCCACCACATCACGACTACCATCAAATTCCTCCATTTTCGCAGCTGATCTGCGCAGACCTCGGCACTTGCTGTGTGCGGCACGATGAAGCACTTCACATAAACATGGCCGAGCTCGATGCGGTGGTCCGTGTTTTGAATTTGGTCATTGCTTGGGATTTCACTGCAATTAACATTCGAGCTGACTCTGCCACTGTGCACAGCTAGATTAGCGACGCGTTGAGTGGGAAGAGTCGTTTGAGGACCAAAGCTCACGGAGAGATGCTGATACGCCGCCGCATAGACTTAGTTTGCCAGCTGTGTGTAGTTTGCAGATTGGTCTATTGATTCATGTTGTATTGCTAATCATCTGCGTTCGACGATGCTGAGTCGTGTTCCTGCTTGCGCGTGTGCATGTGTGCGAGGGTGTGTGAGTGTGTGTGTGGCCTTGATGTTGCGAATGAATGATTCTGCGAAATGTGTGCCAGTCGTTCGCTGTCTTGCAGCTTGATCCGGTATTGTCAGCCGTTGGCTCATGAATGCGCATGTATGCATGTATGTCTGTGTGTGTGTGTGTGTGTGTGTGTGTGTGTGTGTGTGTGTGTGTGTGTGTGTGTGTGTGTGTGTATGTGTATGTGTGTGTGTGTGTGTGTGTATGTGTGTGTGTGTGGCCGAGTTGATCAAGTGGATGGATACGAGTATTACGATGAGGAGAGAACAACATGGGGAAAATATTGGTAAAAACCTGGACGACTTGAAGATATCCATAGATGACATCAAAGTTCAAATGAAAGCCTCGGTACAGCCGCCCACACAACACTCGTATGTTGAAACTGCGAGGAATACGTGCGACGTCATCGTGAGGCCGGCTGGTGACCAGCCTGTGTGCAGGAAAAGTATTTCCAACGCTCTCAACAATGTGCCGGTGGTCAATGTGACAAAAACGAAGCAGGGAGCTGTAAAAGTGCGTCTGCCGGACCACGAGACCGCGAAGTCAGCCGCGAACGCAATTAATAAAATCCCACAGACGAAGACCTTGATTCCAGACAAGATTCTCCCAAAGTTGACGATCGTAGCGGTCAGCCGTGACGTAGAAGACGACACGATAACTGAAGCCATCCTCAAGAAGAACGGCAAGGTCGAGACGGCTGTACAAAAGCCCCAGGACTTGAGGCTTCTGTTCACCAGAAAAACATCCGACTTCTCAAAAACAGTTGTGGTCAGTGTTTCTCCGCGTGTTCGTGAGGCGGTGATGTATGATGGATATTTATATATCGGTGACAAACGGTGTCGTGTGTACGACCGTTTCTGGATATCCCGTTGTACCAAGTGCCAACGCCATGGACACAAGGCAAAAGACTGCAGGTCAACTCATGCGCATTGTGGCTGGTGTGCGGGGGAACACTCGTCATCTTCATGTCCATCAAAAGGTGACTCAATCAAATGTGTTAACTGTGAACGTGGTGGACGAACTGAAAATTCTCACTCGGCATTCGACTCTACATGTCCCTGTTTTCTTGCTGCGAGAGACTATCTCATCGCTCGCACCATGACAGTCGCTGATTGTCAGAGCTCGGGAAACTGAGTGTGACCAGCCGCCAGGAAGACTCTGCAACAACATCTGTGTGTAGAGAATCAACGTGCATGTTCACAGATAGCCGGAATAACAACCCGAAGTCTCGTATAAATTGCGCCATGTGGAACATGAGGTCTGCTCGCAACAAGCTACCACTGGTATGTGACATACTCTCTAATGACATAGATTTCTTCTGCATAGTAGAATCATGGCTCGCAAACGAGGAGAGTGCCGCCTTTTCTGCAGCCCTACCTGCGAATTTTGCGTCATTACATCACTGTCGTGATACGACCGGTGGATGTATTGTCTTTGTATATAACAAAACATTTGTCGCTTGTAAATTATCACTAGATATAGTCTCGAACACATTTGAGTATCTGTGTGTACGTATTGGGGAACAAGGCCACCCACAATCATTCTGTATGCTGGTTATATATAGGCCTGGCTATTCATCGGGACCGGGGTTTATTGAGGAGTTTTTCTCAATGGTCGAAATTCTAATTTCAATGTTTTGTGAAAAATTGTATATATGTGGCGATTTTAATTTTTGGGTGGAGAATCCTCACTTAAAGGCACATACACAATCATTCCTTGAACATATCGAAATGAGTGGACTCACCAATCATGTACATACGCCTACACACGAACATGGACACACACTTGACCTAATCCTTGCACCGTGTAACCACAGCAGCGCAATCTGTGATGTTCTTGTTTATCCATATGACAACTATTCCTCGGATCACTGTATTATAAAATTCAAAATTATAAATTCAATTCCTGTAAAAACTATGAAAACAATTTCATTCTATGATTATAACAACATGAATGTACATATTCTTGGGCATGAGCTCGCTAATAAATTTCATGTATCTCACTATTGCTCAATACCTGTGGACCTGCTGTACATATATTTCTATCACTCGCTAGCTGAAATTCGTGACAAATGTGTAAGATATGTACATAAACAAATCAAACATGTTGATTCTTCTCCCTGGTTCAATGCTCAACTGAACACATTGAAAAGGGTAAAGAGACGACACGAACGTCGCTAGCATCACACACGGTCGCAAGATGACTGGACTCATTTCTGTACAGCTAGACGCAATTATGTTGATAGTGTAAATAAGTGTAAGCAATTGTATTATAACAACAAAATCATGCGCTCCCAGCCGGCTGCACTGTGGAAAACACTCAATAATCTACTGGGCAATAAAATAGAGTCGTACGAGCAACGAGAAAATAACAATGTAAATCCAGAGGAGTTTCGTGCTTTTTTCCAGGAGAAAATTGTAAATATCCACAACTCAATACAAAATGATAGAACAGCTTATGATTTCTGTACAGCAGTAAACCCGGCTAAATTGACGTCATTTGATTTAATTGATTATTATGTTTGTCTGAGACTCATTATGTCCAGTAATATGCGTTCTAGCCACCTGGATCCAATAAAGATAGACTGTATCAGATCTCATGTACATATTCTAATTCCTTTCATACTGTATTTTGTTAATACCTGCCTCCTTCACAATACATTTTTATCATCCAAAGAATCTGTTATCACACCAACTATCAAGAAACCTGGACTGGACGCAAACTGCCTAACAAACTACCGACCAGTGTCTCAAATTCCCTGGATCTCGAAAATACTCGAATCTGTAATATACTCACAACTTTACGAATTTCTGGAGACAAACCTCATCTTTCTTCCGCAACAATCAGGCTTTCGAAAAAAACACTCTTGTGCCACTTCACTAATTTGTACATATGATTATTCGCTCACTTCCCTTTTGAGCGGCCATAATGTACTTTTTATGCAACTAGACTTCTCGGCGGCATTTGATACAGTGTGCCACGAAATATTGCTGGAAGACTTATCAATGTGCGGTGTATCTGGCGGTGCGCTCTCGCTTCTTCGAGATTACCTCCAGGGTCGAACGCAAACAGTAATTGTAAATGGAACCAAAAGTCAAGTGTTTCCCTTGCACTCTGGCGTTCCTCAGGGATCTATTCTTGGCCCACTGCTATATAATGTATATATAATATCATTACGTCATGTCTTAGACAAATTTGGAGTGCAATATCAAATCTTTGCTGATGATGTTTTAATATTTTTCAAATTTGATAGTTTTGTTCAGGCCATTTCAATTGTAAGCGAACTGTTGCAAAACATCACGCACTGGGCCGCAAACAAGCGGCTCAAGCTGAACACTGACAAGACCAGACTCATGGTAATAAGCCGAAACGATCCTGTGATTCCTCCCAACTGCCACACGGAGCTGGTAAATGTCACCAAACATCTTGGCGTAGCGATAGACGATACACTCACGTTTAATGTACATATTTCCCAAATAGTTAGATCTTGTAATTACCACATTCGTCGTATATATTTTATTAGAAAACACTTAACCACTGACGCTACTCTTAAGCTTGCTGACTCTCTCATTCTCTCGCGCATCAGATACTGCTCTGCTCTCTTCCTCAATCTCAACCACAGAACTCTCCGCAAACTTCAAATTTTAAAAAATAAAGCTTGTCGTCTTGTCTTCAATCTTTCTCGACACAGCTCTGTTGTAAAATATCTCATTAAACTAGCCTGGCTCCCAGTCATGGCTGACATTGAATATAATCTCCTATGTATAGTACACTCTGTTCTTGTACATAAGACACCTGCATATCTATTTGAACTACTAACGAATAAACCGATCTCTTCTGTACACAATCTTCGAGTGAATCACATGAACCTTCTGCATGAACCACCTTTTCCTTCTCGACACACACACTACAATCGCTGTTTTCGTTTGATGGCTCCTAGACTGTATAATAAACTACCAATGTACATAAGATCTGCCTCCTCTGAAGCGTCCTTCAAAAAACGATTGAAGAAATATCTTCTTGATAAATCATATGACCGCGAAAGGCTCCTCATGAAACCCGAGTACTCACTGTAAATAGTCAATTGTCATTGTGTGTATTTTTTCGTTGTCCTGCCTCTCTCTTGCTGACTGTTATAATTTGTCGAGTTTTCATGTGTGTCTTCGTTTATGTGCTTGCCTGTGCGCAAGTGTGAGTTGCTTGACAATGTATGTTTGTCCGTTGAAAGTGTACGCGTGTTCATAGCTTATAAATTATCAGTGTGATCTTGTCTTGTACAGAATTTCCCATTTGTGCGTATGTCTGTGTGTTTGTGTGTATGTATGTGTGGGTCCCTTACTGTCTGTACTGTCTAAACGATGTGTGTGTGTGTGTGTGTGTGTGTGTGTGTGTGTGTGTGTGTGTGTGTGTGTGTGTGTGTGTGTGTGTGCGTGTGTGTGCCTTGGTATCCCCACATACCGAATAGATACCTCGATCTGTACATAAGAATTTCTCGTTCAACCCTTTGCGTGTGTCATGTATGTATAGTGTGTGTATGCATTTATGTATAAATATGTCCATCTTTGCGCATTTGAGACAAATTGTGTAAATTGCGCATTACAAATGTTGGAATAAATGAAAATGAAAATGAAATGTGTGTGTGTGTGTGTGTGTGTGTGTGTGTGTGTGTGTGTGTGTGTGTGTGTGTGTGTGTGTGTGTGTGTGTGTGTGTGTGTGTGTGTATGTGTGTGTGTGTGTGTGTGTGTGTGTGTGTGTGTGTGTGTGTGTGTGTGTGTGTGTGTGTGTAAGTAAGTAAGTAAGTAAGTAAGTAAGTGTATTGTCACATTCCAGTATCAATGCATACAATTGAAGAAAAAAAATAACAAATCAGTAGTGACAAAGTCCGATAAGCAATGCTTTTTACGGACTTATCGGTGCCAGAACATTAGACGCACTGGCACTTACATGTGAGACGTACATGAATCAATAATAATGGTGCATGTAAACAGTAATAACAAGATACACTTTTTTAAAGAATAAATAAACTACGCTATTTCAGGGAACAAGAGTAAACACACACACACACACACACACACACACACACACACACACACACACACACACACACACACACACACAAAAACACACACACACACACTTATTCGCATACGCGAAGTCCACAGAAAAACAAAACAAACACGAAACAATTAAATGAACATAAGTGCAAGAATACTGACATGTACACATAAATTGCACATGGACACAAATCTAAATTGGACTAAATTAACTCAATCATTGGTCATGGATTCATTGGTCAATAAATTCCTCCGTTGCTCGTTGAGCAGATGTTTTTTAACAATATTTTTCCACATATATCTGCCCGCTGTTTGAAACGCAACTTTGTTCTCGAGGGGTAAATTATTAAACATATCTGGAGCTCTACACATAACACTCAGCCTAAAATCTCTGTGCGAAATTTAGGCTGAATTAAGTTTATATTATTTTGCCTCGATGACATATAGTTTTCAACCAGATTAAATATAGTGTCGATTTTGTTGGCTTTATGAATCAGTAATAATGTGAAATATTTGTGTATGAGAGGGAAGCGCAGTATGTTTTGATCCATCATGATGTGAGCAGTAGAGTCGAATTTTTTTAGGAAAAATATGCAACGAACAAATTCATTTTGAGCAATGATTAATTTTTTGTGAAAAGAGACCCAGGTCGATCCCCAAATGGAAACACAGTAATTTAAATGCGGATAACATAGTGTATAATAAATGCTCAACATTGCTTCCCTCGTGAGATTATGGCGGATTCTGTACATGATACCAGTAATTTGAGATATTTTGTAAGTAACATGTGCTATGTGATGTCTCCAATTTAGATTTTCATCGACAATAAGCCCCAGAAATCTTACTTTGTCTGTCTGCTCAATTCGTTCCCCATTTTTGTAATATATGCACTAGTTGGTGTATACATTACATTATTGTATATATGCACTAGTTGGTGGACCAGGCCATTCTAGGCAAAGAGAAAGTGTATTGATGAGGACATTTTCAAGGAAGTCTGAACAAGAATTCTTAGAACTATTGGGTAAAACAAACTGGACATGCACTCAATATGAGGACGTTGATCAAGCCTACAGTGATTTTCACGCTCGTTGACCATTGTTTCCCTGTTCGCAGAATCAGCAGATACAATAGAATGGAAACTAGGCCATGGATGACAAGTGCACTGAAAACATCATGTAAATATAAAAACAAACTCCATAAGAAATTCCTAGAGACTCGATTAGAAAAAGATAATATGATATATAAGGAATATCGAAACATGTTGACTTCCCACATACGTCAGGCGAAACAAAATTTCATCTCAAATGCGCTCCACCAAGCAAAAAATGACACAAAAAGCACATGGAAAATTCTGAACAAAGCGTTAGGACGAGAAAAAACTGACACTCATTCATGTGTGTTTCATCAGAACGGCCATGATTACAAATCTGGCGATGATATCTCGAACGCATTTAATAACTTCTTTGTTGAAGCAGCCAATGATGTGACAAAAAATATTCCAAAAGCCACGGCAGATCTCAAGACAATGAATATGAAAAGTGTTGAGTCAACAATTTTCCTGAGTCCTGTCACCCAAGCTGAGGTCTACAACGTCATCATGTCATGTAAGAGCAAGAAATCCTGTGATGATGACTTTATCGACATGAGATTGCTAAAAACAGCGGTCAGATTCATTTCAACACCTCTTCAGTATGTTTGCAACCTGTCGTTCACACGTGGAGTTTTCCCTGCTCAAATGAAAACAGCCAAAGTCATACCAATTTTCAAAAAAGGCAAAAGAACAAATTTCACAAATTATAGACCAATTTCTATTCTTCCTCAATTTTCAAAAATTCTAGAAAAATTGTTTGATTCAAGATTGAGCTCGTTTATTTCCAAAAACAAAATCATAAATTCTGGTCAGTATGGGTTTCAGTCGAAAAAGTCTGTGAATGACGCAATCGCCGATACCATAGAATTCATTTCCAACTCCTTGGACAAGAACAATTTCACAATAGGAATATTTGTAGATTTGAGAAAAGCGTTTGACACAGTGAATCATCGAATACTTTTAAATAAGTTGGAAGTGTACGGCATACGAGGCAAGGCTAAAGATTGGGTTGAGAGTTATCTGAATGAACGTCACCAAATGGTCGATTATCGTGGGGCGATATCGGACAAAAAAGTCATCACATGTGGAGTCCCACAGGGGTCGGTCCTTGGCCCTAAACTTTTTCTCCTGTATATTAACGACTTACTCAGCGTATCAAATAGCTGTAAAAAGGTGCTTTTCGCTGATGACACGAATCTATTCTTTTCATCCCCGTATATTGAGGATATACAAAGAACTATTGATGGAGAATTAAAACTTGTTGACAAATGGCTGAATGAAAACAGACTTGTACTAAACACCGACAAAACAAAGCACATATGCTTTCAAAACAAGAAAAATCAAAAAGACTGTGGAATATCTGTGAAAGTAGGCGGAACGGTCATTGAGGAGGTTGAGTCGGTCAAATTCCTGGGACTGACAATTGACCAAAATCTAACATGGCGCAATCATATAAACTCAGTTACAAACAAGTTGGCAAAAATATCCTATTCTATGTTCCAACTGAGAAATTTTATCGGTGAACAAGCCAGTGTAACTTTATATAATAGCTGGTCTGCGTCTGAAGGACGTTGACGACAGTATCTATTGGATTGTGTTCGAGTGTGTACGTGCGTGTTGTGTGGGTCCATTGGACCAGTGTCGTTGTCTTACCTGCGTTTCCTATTGAGTTAAGAATATATGACGTGTCTCGGTTAACCATTGAATACAACTTGAACATGGCGCAGCCGACAGTTGACACAGCAAGCTCGTCTCATCAGATGCAGCCGTCTCAAACGTCAGTATGGGCCGGGAGAGTCCCTATGCCCGAAAAACTGGACCTGAGTGTTGACCGGAGCGAGTCATTTTTCGTGTGGAAAGATCGTTGGGAAGATTATGTGCTATTGACCGGTCTTCAAAACCAACCCAGAAAAATGCAGGCCGCAGTACTTCGATCGTGCCTTAGCGATGAAACGCTGAGAACAGTGAGAAATTTCCAAATAGATGAAAACGACAAAGACAACATCGACGTCATCGTTCGTATGCTGGCAGAGTATGCAAAAGGCCAGGTAAACGAAGTCATCGAACGGAAAAACTTCAACGGCCGCTCTCAGGAAATTGGCGAGTGCTTCGAAGATTTTTTGATCAGCCTCCGAGAGATGAGCACCACTTGCAATTTCTGTGACCAATGCCGGGATTCCTTGATCCGCGATCGCATCGTCGTCGGTGTCAGAGACACAGCAACAGTGAAAAAACTTTGCAGCGTGAAAAATCTAACGCTATCTACAGCCGTTGAGATATGCAGAGCTGAAGAGGCAGCCAACCGCGACACAGATTTGATCGAAAACAGTCGGGATACTCACGTCAATAAAGTGCACCATAGGCACCCCACTGTGACACATGATAGGCGCACAGGACGGGACACGAACGAGTGCACAAGATGCGGACGTCGCCATCAAGCGAGCGAAAAATGTCCAGCGCTCGGAAAACAATGCAAACGGTGCGGTAAATTTGGTCATTTCGAAATCAAGTGCCGTAGCGTGATTAGCACAAACAAAAAGACGCATCAGAAATGTACAGATAACGACCGTGTCTCTGCAGCAGTCGTTTCAAACGTAACCACTGTAAAAGCACCAAAGGTGGTCGTCGTGCTTGGGGGTCAAATTCGTGTGTCGGCTCTTCCAGATACCGGAGCAGACATTACAGTCGCCGGCACGGACATCATGAAACATTTGAAGAATGTCAGATTGAAAGCCAGTACTGAAAGCCCCATTGCAGCAGACGGAACCAAAATGCGTTCGATGGGTGTCTTTCAAACCACCATCTCCATTGGCAACGCATCGACTACGGTAGACATTACTGTCGTAGAAGGCGTTCATGGACTCCTTCTCTCATGGCATGTTTGTCGTGAGCTACGTTTGATTCCGGTAAATTACCCTGTACAAATGTCACCGTGTATGCCATGTGAAACTGCACATCAGGTGAATCAAATGAAATCGCACTCGTATGACATATTCAGTGAATTTGCAGATGTGTTCAGCGATGAAATTAAAGTTCTGACTGGCGAGACATTCAAAATAAAATTGCGAGAGGACGTAATTCCGCATAGTGTCTCAGCACCACGCAGAGTACCACTTCCACTACAAGCAGGACTGAAAGACGAGATTCAGCAATTACAAGAACAAGGAATTATATCACCTGTAACTGAACCTACAGATTGGTGCTCACCAATTGTAGTCACGCCGAAAAAAAATGGAGGTGTTCGTCTGTGTGTGGACCTCACCAAATTGAACAAATGTGTGAAACGTGAACTTTTTCAGTCCGGCACTCCCTCGGAATGCGTTGCATCAATTATTGCGTCAGAGGCAAAATTTTTCGCAGTATTTGATGCGAAAAAAGGTTATCATCAATGTCCGCTCGATGCTGACAGCCAAGCACTCACGACGTTTATTACACCGAACGGCAGATACATGTTCAAGCGCGCTCCATATGGTATCTCTTCCATATCAGATCATTACAATCGGCGCATGGATGAATCACTGGAAGGACTGCCGGGCATCCAGCGTCTTGTCGACGACGTCATAATATACGGCCGCACAAAGCAGGAGTTGCAGACGCGCGTGCGTAGTTTTTTGTTGAGATGTCGCGAGAAAAGTATCACACTGAATATTACTAAAGCGCAGTATATGCAAACACAGTGCAAGTTCGCCGGATTTGTGCTGAACGCAGAAGGGTACAGCATTGACCCAGACTTGTATGAGGCCATTGCGCAATTTCCGGTTCCAACCGACGTAACAGGTCTGAGATCGTTCTTCGGATTGTGCAATCAGATCGGATCATTTTCACCTGAGCTATCGAAACGGCTCACACCTCTGCGCGACTTATTGAGCGCAAAAAGAGTGTTTGTTTGGGAAAATCACCACACCGAGTGCTTCAAACGAGCTCGTGAAGCTCTATCATCGCCGACAATACTGAAATATTTTCAGCAAGATGCTCCGACTTTCTTACGCACGGACGCCAGTCGACTGCACGGCTTGGGATTTGTCCTGCAGCAGAAACAAGATGACGGCAAATTATGCGTCATACAGTGTGGCTCCCGCTTCCTCACTGATGCGGAATCTAGATATGCTGCTATTGAGCTGGAGTTGTTGGCTATTGTTTGGGCGTTCAGAAAATGTCGCATGTTTCTCTCCGGTCTACAACATTTTGAAGTAATCACTGATCATCGTCCTTTGGTACCGATTTTAAACTCAAAATCTGTCGATGACCTAGCGAACCCTCGAATTCAGCGCTTGAGATTGAGGCTTGAAGAGCTTGGACCATTCTCGGCACAATGGACGCCAGGAAAAGATCACGCCGCAGCGGACGCGTTATCGCGTTTTCCTGTATCTTCCGTTGCTGCTCCCGGAGAAATGGGTGAAGAATTTTCTACAATAGCGACAATTTCGACAGACGCAGCTATATCAGATGTTGAATTACGAAAATTGCACGACATATCCGCTTCCGACGCCGAGATGAAAATGCTGCGAAAAAACATAATGGAAGGATTTCCCACTCGCAAATGCGATGTGGACCCCATTATCAGTCGATATTGGCCGGTGCACGAGCATCTCTATATTGATGATGACTTCATATTTTATGGAAGACGGCTCGTCATACCAGCGGGCATGCGAAAAGAAATTCTGCAAGAACTACACGCTGGTCATGCTGGTAAAGAAAAAACAAAACAACGTGCGCGGGATATTGTTTATTGGCCCGGGATCGACGTAGATATTGACAACATCACAAAACATTGCAAAAAGTGTCAAGTGTACTTACCATCACAACCAAAAGAGACCATCCGCCATCACGAGAAACCTACAAGACCGTTTGAACACGTCTCGGTCGATTTCGCCGAATACGGAAGCCATAAATTCGTGGTGCTGGTGGATCATCTATCTGGCTGGCAATTTGTCAACGACCTTGGACAAACATCCGTCACAAATAAACTTTTATCGACACTTCGCACAATTTTCTGCATGGTGGGAGTACCAGTGATATTGTATTCAGACGGTGGACCTCAGTTCACATCTGGCCAGTTCCATCAATTCGTCAACAAGTGGAAAATATCACATGTTCGCTCCTCACCACACTATCCGCAGTCTAATGGGAGGGCGGAGGCAGCAGTAAAATCAGCAAAAGCTCTTATAAAAAAGTGTTGGTGTGAAGAAAAAAAACAATTGAACGAACATGATTGGTGCAGAGGGATATTGCAGCAAAGAAACACACCTGGACCAGATGGAAGGTCACCTGCAGAAATACTCTATGGCCGTCCCGTTAGAGATTTCATCCCTGCACACCGACGCCAATTTCAAGGCATGTGGCAGCAATCAAATGAGCAGATCGAAAAACGTGAACAGGACAGAATAATGAAGACAGACGAAAAGTACAACCAGAGTGCTCGAGATCTAAGTGACATCGCGACAGGAAGTCACGTAGCGATACAATGCCACATCACCAAGGAATGGAATCGGCATGGGATTGTGATCGAGCAGCTACCTCACCGACGCTACTTAATCAAGATGGCTAGCGGACGAGTCGTAGCTCGAAACCGGCGACATGTACGTCGCAGACACGGTCACGTCAATCAAGATTCAGCCGAAAATGGACAACGTACTCACATTGCACCAACAAGTGATGAAGCGGAAAAGGAACAAGCAGAGGGTCAACTTCGGCGGTCGTCAAGAAACACCCGTCGTCCTCAGCGGTTAATTGAAGTCATGTCCATGACTAGGGGGGCGTGTGTGAGTGAGCGCAGTTCGATGAGTCATCGCATTTGCGGGGTCGATGAACCCGTTGAACCGAAGCTCGTGACAAAGGGGGTTTTGGTCTGCGTCTGAAGGACGTTGACGACAGTATCTATTGGATTGTGTTCGAGTGTGTACGTGCGTGTTGTGTGGGTCCATTGGACCAGTGTCGTTGTCTTACCTGCGTTTCCTATTGAGTTAAGAATATATGACGTGTCTCGGTTAACCATTGAATACAACTTGAACAATAGCCTTGCAAAACCTTATCTGGATTATTGTAATAATATTTGGGGAGCAACTTATGAATCTAGACTGACAAAAATTATAACTTCTCAAAAACGTTTGATACGGATAATAGCAAAGATAAGAGTTTATGAGACCACAAAAGCTCACTTCAACTTGTATAAAATACTTGACTTCAACAGTTTAGTACAGTTGAACACGGCAGCTTTCATGTACCGAGCACACAATAATGTATTACCCAAACACCTGCAGGCTTTATTTCAAATAAACAAGAGACACCCGGACAAATTTGCACAGAGGTTCCCGAGAACTCGAGCTAGACAACAAAGCTTGAGCGTTAGAGGAGTAACCGTGTGGAATGGAATACAAAAATGCGTCAAACAAAGTAGGACATTGAAGACATTTAAAAAGAAATACATTGAAGGGATGAATCAAGATAAATGTAACTAATCAGTGATGCTTCGACGTGTCGAGAGACGATCGACTGATTCAGCAGTGTGCCTATATTGGTTGTAATTATTTATATCTTGTTACGATGTCACTGTCTTTTTTGTACGTTGTCTTTATTCATTGTAAAGGGCCCACATGAAAAAAAGCGCATGCTTATGTGGGTCCCTGTCACAACGATTGTGTAAATTATATGTTGGTGACAAATACATGATATGATATATATATGATTTAGCATTATTGTCGGGAGAGAGTATTGGATGGATCTGTTTTTAAATAATACACATTTAGTCTTCTGACTATTGATTTTGAGTTTGTTTGAACGTATCCACCTATCAATTTTGACAATCTCTTCCGAAATGGACCTATGCAGAGTGTCTAGACTGGGTTGTTTGATTAAGAGAGTAGTATCGTCGGCGTATATAATTACATTAGAATCACGACTCACGTTGACAATATCATTTATATAAATCAGAAAAAATGTGGGCCCCAAAATTGAACCTTGTGGCACACCTCTGTACAAACTGTGTATAATTGAGTACTTTTTGTTGTGTGTGTGTGTGTGTGTGTGTGTGTGTGTGTGTGTGTGTGTGTGTGTGTGTGTGTGTGTGTGTGTGTGTGTGTGTGTGTGTGTGTGTGTGTGTGTGTGTGTGTGTGTGTGTGTGTGTGTGTGTGTGTGTGTGTGTGTGTGTGTGTGTGTGTGTGTGTGTGTGTGTGTGTGTGTGTGTGTGTGTGTGTGTGTGTGTGTGTGTGTGTGTGTGTGTGTGTGTGTGTGTGTGTGTGTGTGTGTGTGTGTGTGTGTGTGTGTGTGTGTGTGTGTGTGTGTGTGTGTGTGTGTGTGTGTGTGTGTGTGTGTGTGTGTGTGTGTGTGTGTGTGTGTGTGTGTGTGTGTGTGTGTGTGTGTGTGTGTGTGTGTGTGTGTGTGTGTGTGTGTGTGTGTGTGTGTGTGTGTGTGTGTGTGTGTGTGTGTGTGTGTGTGTGTGTGTGTGTGTGTGTGTGTGTGTGTGTGTGTGTGTGTGTGTGTGTGTGTGTGTGTGTGTGTGTGTGTGTGTGTGTGTGTGTGTGTGTGTGTGTGTATGTGTGTGTGTGTGTGTGTGTGTGTGTGTGTGTGTGTGTGTGTGTGTGTGTGTGTGTGTGTGTGTGTGTGTGTGTGTGTGTGTGTGTGTGTGTGTGTGTGTGTGTGTGTGTGTGTGTGTGTGTGTGTGTGTGTGTGTGTGTGTGTGTGTGTGTGTGTGTGTGTGTGTGTGTGTGTGTGTGTGTGTGTGTGTGTGTGTGTGTGTGTGTGTGTGTGTGTGTGTGTGTGTGTGTGTGTGTGTGTGTGTGTGTGTGTGTGTGTGTGTGTGTGTGTGTGTGTGTGTGTGTGTGTGTGTGTGTGTGTGTGTGTGTGTGTGTGTGTGTGTGTGTGTGTGTGTGTGTGTGTGTGTGTGTGTGTGTGTGTGTGTGTGTGTGTGTGTGTGTGTGTGTGTGTGTGTGTGTGTGTGTGTGTGTGTGTGTGTGTGTGTGTGTGTGTGTGTGTGTGTGTGTGTGTGTGTGTGTGTGTGTGTGTGTGTGTGTGTGTGTGAAACTTATTAGTTTCTCGGATTATTGTAACGCTGATTTGGACTCTCTTTATGTCAATATGCATTTGTCTTTTGCTACTGAATGTTTCGTTCATATACCTCCTAATTCTCTCTTAGGATACTTTAACTCATCCCTCGATTCTCTCAAATCAACCTTTATTCCTATTAAAGTCTTTCGTTCCACTAATACTCGCTGTCCTTGGTATAACTCTGATATTAAACATTCAAAAACCTCCCTTTGTCGGCTTGAGCGCCAATGGCGTCGTCTCAAGACTGACTCTTCCTGGCAATCTTTCTGTTCTGCCCGCCGTCATCATCATCTTCTTTGTGATTCCGCCAAAAAATCTTACTATAATTCTAAAATTTCTTCCTGTCTCAATTCTAAGAAACTTTGGAAGCTTTTTGACAGTATTTTAGGTAATTCCCGTAGTCTTGTTTTCCCAGATTCTGCTTCTGATCAGTTACCTTCCATATTTATGAATTTCTTCCAGTCTAAAATTGATAAGATTCGTTGCTTGTTCCCTGCTGCTCTACCATTATACTCTCCGCCCTTACCCTCCTCTGTTATTCACTCTTTTACTTTAGTTACCCTTTCTGACTGTAGAACTATTTTAAGGCATGTTAAAATCCATTCTTCATCTCTCGACCCCATTGATCTTTCCAGGATTCCTCACTCCATTGAATTGCTCCTTCCTTTCTTAGCTAATTTCATCAATGCTTCTTTCACTCTTGGGGAATTTCTTGCATCTAAAACTGCCAGTATTCTCCCTATACTTAAGAAATCTGGTCTGGATGCTAACACGCTTTCTAACTATCGACCAATCTCTAGAATTCCTTGGCTGTCTAAGGTTCTTGAAATGGCTGCCTACATACAGATATCCGAATATATTGAATCTAACAATTTGTTTCTTGCTGAGCAGTCTGGCTTCCGGCACTTTCACTCTACTGAAACTTCTCTAATTTTTCTCTATGATTCTATTGTCAAATCTACTCTCTCTGGTAATGATGTTCTACTTATACAACTAGACTTCTCTGCTGCATTTGACACTGTTAATCATCTGCTTCTTATTGATACTCTGTTAGATTTAGGCATTAGCGGCACAGCTCTCTCTTTCTTTCGCTCTTATCTTTCTAATAGACTTCAGTTTGTTTCTACCTCTGCTGATTCTTGTAGTGAGGCTTGCCCACTAACTTGTGGTGTACCTCAAGGCTCTGTCTTAGGCCCTCTCCTCTTCAATATGTATCTTACCTCTGTAGGGAAAGTTCTTCGTCGTCACGATGTGTCCTTCCAAATATTCGCTGACGACATTCAAATCCTTCTCTCGTCTGAGTCTATTTCTCACTCTTCAGTTAGTACCATCCTATCTGATATAGAAAGATGGGCGTTCACTCGTCATCTCAAACTTAATCCTGATAAGACTAAGTATATTCTCTTTCCATCTTCTAATAGTACTACTTCTCTTAGTATACCTCTATCCTGCTCTGTACGTAGTCTTGGTATCATACTCGATAACTCTCTTTCTTTTGATCCACACATATCCGACATTATCAGGTGTTGTAACTATCAACTTAGGCGTATCTATTCCATTCGTAGATATATAACCATCTCTGCTGCCTTTAAGTTAGCTAACTCATTCATCTTTAGTAAAACTCAGTACTGCTGTTCTCTTCTACTATCTCTCAACCACCGCCAGCTTAGGAAACTTCAATGTATTATTAATAAAGCATGTCGTATGATATTTAATCTTCCTTCGGGTTCTCATGTATCTTCTTCTTTACAAAAACTTAGGTTACTTCCCATTAAGGCTCTTGTTGAGTATCGTATTTGTTTAATTATTCATTCAGCTCTTTATCTTCGTAAGCCTGCGTATCTGTTTGACCTTCTGTCTTATAAAACCTCATCTCTTTCTCTTAGGTCTTCTAACGATCCTTTTCTACTAGTTGAACCTTCCTTTCCTTCTAGGCATTCTCACTACAATCGTTGTTTCTCTATCTTAGGACCTCGTATCTACAATAGGCTTTCTCCCTCAATACGCTCAATCAAATCTCTATCTCTTTTCAAAAAACATACTAAAAATTTCTTTCTCACTAAGTCTTATTACTGTCTTAATAATATTGTATATATTAGTACTGAATATAAGGTCTGATTGTTTCCTAATTCTGTCTTCTATGTGTATGTGCTTCATGCGTGTGTTTTCTGTTCTTGTGTCTGTATGTTTCTCCATTGTATGCTGTATGTGTGTTGTTGTGTTGAGCTCTGTTATCTGTGTTTGTGTGTCTGTTGTGTTGTGTTCTCTGTCTATTTGTTTGAGTGTATGTCTTTGTGTGTCTGCTATGTTGTGTTTTCTGGTTTGTATTTGTGTGTCTATTTTGTTGTGATTTGTCAATCTGAGTGTATGTCGTTGTATGCCTGTTGTGTTGTCTTAATGTGTTGTATGTTGTGTTGTCTTCTGTGCTGTATGTCGGCTTTGCTATCTTATTCAATATGTATGTGTGTATGCGTGTGCATTTTTGTGTTTTTGAGTATGTAAACGTGAGTGTATGTTCGTGATTGTGCGTATATGTACTTGTCTATATGTCTTTTATATGTCTGTTTTGTGTGTGTGTATGGGTGTATGTATGTAGGTGAGTGTGTGTGTTCGTGATTGTGTATGTGTATGACTCTTGTGCTTGTGTGTGTGTGTGTGTTGTGTGTGTGTGTGTGAGTGTGTGTGTGAGCGCTTTTGAGACCCTCGGGTGAAAAGCGCGATATAAATGTCTTAATGTAATGTAATGTAATGTGTGTGTGTGTGTGTGTGTGTGTGTGTGTGTGTGTGTGTGTGTGTGTGTGTGTGTGTGTGTGTGTGTGTGTGTGTGTGTGTGTGTGTGTGTGTGTGTGTGTGTGTGTGTGTGTGTGTGTGTGTGTGATACTCGCGTTGCAGCGTTGCACGAGCGAAGGCAGGGTTGTTGTGTTTCGGTGGTGTGTGTTCGTGTGTCATCGTGCTGTGGAGAATTTGGTATTGTGGAGACGTGTGCTTGAACGTGCAGAATACAGACCGTGTTTGATTCCATATTTTTCTTTTCCCATACAAAAACATTGGCAGTTCTTCACAATACGTTCGAAGTAAGCAATTGCCAAATATGCTAACGACTAAGACTAAAGACGCCAAACGATGTTTTACAGTGCTGCCAGACTAACGCTAGTTACACTTACTGCCATCAGAGGGAGCTAGTTGCACAGTGGACGGAGCGCGCCTCTTAGCTCCGCCTCCATTTTGTTTAGCGCAAATAGGGTAGTGCCCAATTAGTTGAGCCCCCAGTGTGATCGATGTAACTTCGATTGTAGTGGATGATTAGGCCGACTGAATCCGTGTTGCCGTGCACTAATATCTGTAGTAGCCCAGGAAGATGCAGCTGCAATTACACTGGTCAACAAATTTTGAAAAAATGTGTGCTTCTTAAATAGGATTACTTGATTCTTATGTATTTTCATTAAATGAATCCAAATATCACGTTGAAAATATGTATTGGCTACATGTTCAAAGATACGAGGCATGTAATATTTGATCAATTTATTTAAGTATACAGTCTATGTGATTATGTTTTGAATTCTAATCCATATCTACTCTATGCCTTTTTGCTTGACGCTTATAACAGGCTGAAGAGTCGTCTCTTGTCAGTGTCCAGCAATAGTCTGCAAGCATTGTCGTGTTCCATTTACCCTGGTACCTCTTTTCCATGGTTGTGTGGCGTCTAGGCAAGCCACGGAATTCCACATTCACAATGCGAGTTCTTTGGACCGACTATATTTGTGCACAAAGCAAGGGACGAGAAAGACAACTACAGACAAACATACAAACATACAATTGGTCAAACACGAACACAATGATGGTCAAACGCAGCACGACACACAAACATACACATTGCTGCACTGGTCACTGCGCTTCTGGTAGGTACCGCCAGGTGGCGCGAGACGCAATTACACGTGGAGCACCACAGGACTCCCCCACCAGAAGCCAAGCGGTAATGGAGAAATCGGTGTCGGTGAATTCCTTTTTCGTTGGTTTGATACACCAGGGCGCCATACTGCACCGCAGCACGAGGTCAAGTGAATTTTGCACGATCAAGTCGTCCTCGTGCTACGCAGTACGTTGGTGAATCGAGTAGTAATTGCAGAGACTGCAGCCAGCAAGAAGTCGAGCCAATCTTGATTGAGTTGTCTTCTCGCTGCGAAGACGGTTGCTTCTTCAGTGAGGCGAAGTTTTCGTAGGTTTGCGGAAACTGCATCCAGCAAGAAGACGAGGCAATATTATCGTGTTGTCTTCTTGCTGCGCAGACGTTTCCTATTCGATGTTTTACGTCCGGCGCCCGTAGGAAAAAAACGCGATTGAGTACGGCACCGGACGGAATCGGTCTTGGATGGTGTGATGCACCATGGCGCCATACGTCACTCGTGCTGCGCAGTCCTGAGGCAAATTTGGGGGTAGCTTTTCGAAGAATTTCGCAGATTATTGAACAGTAGATCGGTAGAACTTAGGTAGATCATTGGTAGAAATTCGGAGGTAGGTCGTCGGTCGAACTTCGGGGTAGATGCACGTGGATTTTCGGTACGACGTCAGATTATTGTGCAGAAAGTGCAGCCTCAAGGATTCGAGGCAATCTTCATTGAGTCGTCTCCTTGTTGCGCAGACGATTGCAATTCAGTGGTTTTACGTCCGGCGGTGGTAGATGAGCGATTAGGTACGATGCCGGACGGAGTCGGTGTTGGATGGTGTGATGCTGGTGCGTCTGGTCAGTAGCTGTTGGTGCGTCGCTCTCAGCGAGACACAGAGGACTATGACGCAGACGAAGGCATGACGACTATGCGAGGCGAAGGCAGGCAGATGAGGCGCAAGTCAAAACAATGTCACTCAGCATCACACCATCCTCACGTCGGGGTCACCAATGTGGCGTCTAGGCAAGCCACGGAATTCCACATTCACAATGCGAGCTCTTTGGACCGACTATATTTGTGCGCAAAGCAAGGGACGAGAAAGACAAGTACAGACAAACATAAAAACATACAATTGGTCAAACACGAACACAATGATGGTCAAACGCAACACGACACACAAACATCCACATTGCTGCACTGGTCACTGCGCTTCTGGTAGGTACCGCCAGGTGGCGCGAGACACAATTACACGTGGAGCACCACATTTGAAATATCTTGATCAAATCTTTCACCATGTTCGTCACTAACTGCTCCACAGTTTGTTGTGAAAAAGGCTAAATGTGAATCCAGAAAGTGGATTTTGAGTGGCATGTTACATCCCATGATCTTGTAAGCCTTGATGAGGTTTTCCACCAATTCTTCATAGTTTCCCTCCTTTTTGTTTCCGAGAAATCCCTTTGCAACTAACTTGAATGCCTTCCAAGCAGCTTTCTCCTCCCCATGAAGAGCCGATTAAAATTCATCATCTTTAAGAAGCTCTCGAATCTGAGGACCAATGAAAACTCCCTCTCTTATCTTTGCGTCGCTCAACGAAAGGAATTTTGATGTTAAACACTTGACCAGATATGTTCATCGCTTTTAAAAAGTTTTTCATGAGCCCCAGTTTTATGTGCAAAGGTGGTAGCAGAACCTTGTTTGCCTTAATGAGAGGTGGAGATTCGATAGACTTTTTTCTTCTTTGACAAGCCCTTTTGTATTGGAGGTACCATGCAGAAATAACAATTGTTGGTATGGTCTGTGGGCTCCCTCCAAGTCATTGGCACAGCAAAAGGCATTCTTTTCCTCTTTCTGTTCAACCACTGGAGAAGGTTTGTAGCACAAGTGTTCCAGCATGTGTGAGGAGCCTAGTTCTTATCCTGGTCACCAATCTTGCATCCAAAATATAGGTGATATGGCTTTCTAACCAGAGCAGTCATACGGCGCTTCTGTGATGCAAAGGTCGCCCCACCACAAATGTAGCAGAAGTTGTCTGCTCTATTCACACAAGTACGAGGCATCTGCGAAACAGAAAACAACAACCAATTAGATGATAAGAAGAAAATGTATTCATGAACTTATTATAAGAAAAGATAACATAGCATAAGTATTTATATCATCCATTAGGAAAATAATTAAATGCCACCTACAACAACAACAACAACAACAACAACATATATTTAATATAGCGCACATATTTATACACAGGCGCGAAAAAGACAACCGACAGGAACATCACAGCGAGCAGGAAGTAGGCACAAATAGAAAAATGAAAACACGTTTGCAAACTGGAACATGCTAGATGGCCGTTGGCTATCAGATAGCTCATCCGCCCTTGAAACAGGTTTTGTTTTTTTCCTGTCGGGTGTCTAGCCACCCTCCTCACTGCAGAACAGTGGGGGTGCCGGTTTAGTCGCCGTCGACTCGACCATGAATCTGGTTGTACTGGAATTACACGGTTACCAGTAGCAGGGCGAAGCCTGACCAGACAACGCTTATGCAGACCTATGCTTATTAATAGCTTGCTCAATTAATATTTATTCTAAGTTCATGAAATATTTTACACTAAAATCACCTACCTTTCACCCTCCAAATGTAAACTTGCACAGCACAAACACCTCCTGTGACTGATGAAACAATACTGAGGGCAGAGAGAATGTGAACGTAGTGAGTATACACTTTCGCCAGCCTGTAGGAACCTGTTGAGATATGTAGGAGTATCATGAAAATTAGAGCTACCAAACAATTTTTAACCATGATATTTGTTACCAGCATCCTCAAATTATATGAAAAATGCGACTTCGATCTCGGAAGCATTTTGGTTGTTGACCAGTGTTATTGTATCGATCCGGGTCGAAGGTACCGAAGGATGTAGTCTATCCGCGTCAAGGGCACCAGTCTATGTCGTCTTGTTGTCTTCGACTGACAGTGATAGTCTGTTTGAGTTCCTCTTGTTGTTGTGCCGCGATGACCCAAATGTCCTGTTCAAGATGAATGTATTATTGACACACAGGCAATCCGAACAACTACGTGAAACGTTATCAAATGCTCACAAGCCGCTATACTAGTGTCGCAAAAGGTTCTAGTCAGACACTAACAGCCAAACTGCTCCTATCTGTACAACCCGCCTTACACAGTTCTAGTTCCTCTTTTGCCTAGTCGACACCGTCTTTCATACGAACGCCGGGCATTTGCACTGTTTTGCATCAGTGAAAGCCGCGTGGGCTGGCTCTACAGACACACATACAACAACAGCCACCTGTGTCCAAGGCTACCTCAACCAGTGGTTTATGAGCGACCCTGGGTGTATTTTCACATCTGAGGAGTTGAGGACCTATGTCCTGTTTCAACAAATACTCAGTAACAAGCGCTCAGAGCATGCTTCCTTGTACTCAGACGTGAGCTCGACACAAGTCGTTAATGATACCACTTTGCAGATATACAACCATTAAATCAGTCTCGCTTTAAAAACAACGTAGGGCTCCATGCAACGCAACACACACACATATACATCTGCACACCTAACTACGAACTAAGCCTATGGTTAGTTTACATATTTCACTTCGGATGCAATACGCGTGTAACAATATTTATTATCGCTGCTAAGCTAGCCTAATAGAAACGCAACACAAAGCAGAAAAAGAAATAGAAAATCTGCTCCGACTGAAACTTTGTTACACGCATTTCCTTATATTTCCTCATGTACATGAAAAGCTATTGTTTATATGTGAATTTACAATAAAATTTTAATTTCAACACAATATGTACAAATTGATGCTTATGCTGTATTTTTTGTAGCATGGTAATAGGGAAAATGTTTGTGACGATAAACCTCTACAAGGATTGCATTTTCGACGCATGTAGGCGTAATTGCAATGAGGTCTGTGGTGTGTCGTGTACCTCATTGAGGTCTGTGGTGTGTCGTGTAGGATTCTGGCGCGAAAGGGGGTTGAGGGCTGTGCTCAAATCTGCTTTTGTGGAGTTTCTCGGGTGTTTTTGTGGTTAATTTCTGCAGTTTTAGGATAAACAGGTGTACATATTCCAAAATTTTAGTTTTGTTTTCGTCCAAATTCTATATTGTATTATATGGTGTATTCCTTCCTGGTCTGTCTCTACTATGTAGATTTCATGGCTGTTTTATAAAATAGCCGCGTACCACGTACTTTAGGCCAAATAAGTCTAGCTATCTCGGCTCTTCCCACTACTCTTTTTTTGCATCATATACAAAGTTTCTCTGACAGAACTCGAGGTCTCCCCACCCAATGGTGGGTAAAAACAGGGGTCTGGTAGACCCCAAATTTTTCTCTGATGGCGTACCCGATGAGGGCGCGTTTGTCCTCATCAAAACAAATACAGACACTATCAACAGCCTAGGATGGCCAAAAATTGAGCGGGCTATTCGTAACATCACACCGACCAAGGCCGAAAGCGTGAAGATCATCAAAGGCGGTCAACTTCTGGTCAAAACTACATGCGAGAAACAAACCGAATTATTTCTTTCTCAGACGACTTTCGGAGGACTAGAGGCGAACATCAGCCTTCACAAAACACTGAACTACACTAAGGGCTCAGTGTACGCACCAGGCCTCATTGACATTCCGATCAACGAACTGAACGAATGGATGAAGGATCTCGGAGTCACCGAGGTCCGCCGTCCCCATCGTCCAGCCGGGGAAAGACCATCGCCCGTGCTGATGCTGACATTCTCCCGTCTCTCGTGCCCGACCGAACTGAAGTTCGACTACATCAAGTACGATGTGCGGCCGTGGTATCCGAAACCGACAATCTGCGACAACTGTGGCCACATCGGCCACAAAAAGGACAAGTGCACAAAACCATCAGCGTGCTTGAAATGTGGGGAGAAATCTCATCAAGGTGAGTGCTCCTTTCACTGTGTGAACTGCGGTGGCGAACATCAAGCCACCTCAGTGACATGTAAAAGATATATACAGGAAAAATCGATCCTCGAATACCAATACAGGACAAAATCCTCATACCATGACGCCAAATCCGCAGTCGAGAAGGTCAACACAACATCGACCGCCGCCGTGGCTAGACAACACCACCAACAACACGAACAGCAACAACAACATCAACCAGTTGAAAGCTCACCATCACCAGAGCTAATCAAAATGCAACAGCAATTGGCAGCCCTTTCGGAATCAGTGACGCAACTCACTACTGTTGTAGCGACATTGGTGAAAAACTTCCAAGCACCATCACCTTGTGCCACACCAACCGCCGTCACCACTGAATATCAGACGGAGTCGCCGCGTGCCATCGAAACCTCATCTCAGGACAACACCAGCAAGGACACCGCTGAAGATACCACTACCGGCTCTGCCGATGAAAACGCCAGCAAAGTGAACACACCGGCTCAAAGAAATGAGTCAGGTCCCTCTGATCACTCCTATTCCACTCCCGAACCCACATCAACCATCTACACGAAAACTACCAAGACACCCAGGGTAGCATACACGCGCAAGAAAAATAGATAAACAAGGAAAAAAAACCCATCCAATACTCAATCACCTCTATCATCACACAAATAAATGTATACACACCTAACACAACGTCATCATCACATGCATCCATTAATCTTTCAATGGAACTGTAGGGGCTTTGACAACAAACGATCAGAGCTCCAACAACTTCTCTCTTCTACTCTTCCACACACCGTTTGTCTACAAGAAACACATCTCCTCCCAACTGACAACCTTCGCTTCATGCTCAACTGTTACCACGCACACCACTTATGTGCTGATAATGTCAGGCGTAAGGGCGGTGCCAGCGTCTTCGTTCAGTCCTCTCTTCCACATCATCGCATCACACTCACCGGACCATATCAGGCTGTAGCCGTTCAAATAACTATAAATAACAAAACAATCATTATATGCAGTTTATACATCCCACCACAACAAATTGTAGATTCTTTCTTCTTTGATTCTCTTATCCAGCAATTTCTGCATCCTTTTATCCTCTGTGGCGATTTTAATGCCAAACACCCGCTCTGGGGCTCGGCCGTCTCAGACGTTCGAGGCCGCGAGCTGGTCTCCTCCATCACCAATCACACACTCAACATTCTCAACGATGGCTCACCAACCCGTCTACACGAATACAATGGCACACTCACACATCTCGATATTACACTTTGCTCCTCAATTCTAGCTCCTTTATTGCACTGGCAGTGTCACGACTCATTTCTCTCTAGTGATCACTGTCCTGTTATTACCTCTCTCCTATCTTCTTGCTCAATCATACCTTCACAGCAGATCAGGTGGAAATTTGCACACGCCAACTGGACATTATTCAACAGTATATTCGCACAACAATACACTGAATCCGATTACACTACAATAGCCGTTCACATAGAAACTTCTCTTCTTCACGCTGCCACACATTCCATTCCTTCTTCTAAGACCCATCACAAAGCCCGACGTAGTTGTCCATGGTGGAACCAAGCCTGCAGAGATGCAGTGCTAAAACGCAAAAGAGCCCTGCGTTCCTTCCGGTCCTACCGCAACACATCATCTCTTGACACCTACAAGAGGGCCAAAGCAATGGCGCGCAAGACGATCCGCGCTGCCAAACGTGACAGCTGGTCTCACCTCACTCACTCTTTCACACACAGAACACCCATTACTAAACTATGGCACATAGTCCGTTCTTTCCGCCAAATACACCGACCACCAACCTCCCCTCCAGTAACATATATAGGTAACACACTCATCACTTACCAGCCACTAGTACTCCATCAACTTGCTACACACTACTCACAAATCTCAAAAAGTTCATCCACCTCAAGTCCTCCATCCACTGTATCACCTACCACCTCTGTTACTACCGGATCCTCTATTCTTACCGTATCATCCTACAATACTCCTTTTACTATTCTAGAGCTATCTAAAGGTCTCTCTCAATGTCACTGTACATCACCTGGGCCGGATGGCATTCATTACGCCTTCTTCAAAAATTTGAACTCATCAAACAAAATTATCCTGCTGTCGTGTTTTAATCAACTTTGGATCAATGACTTCTACCCCCCACCATGGCAGCACTCCATAATTATACCCATACTCAAACCAGGAAAGTCTAAATCTGACCTGTCATCCTACCGTCCTATCCAACTCACTTCTTGTTTCTCGAAATTATTCGAAAGACTTGTACTTCCTCGCCTCAATCATTTCGCTTCTATCACAAATCTCATTTCTCCTGAACAGACTGCCTTCACCAAAAGTCGCTCCACTTCCGACAATGTCAATCTTCTAACATCACATATTCGCATCGGCTTCCAAAACAAACTTTCCACTCTGGCCGTATTTTTAGACCTGTCTTCTGCTTTTGATAAAGTCTCCAAAACTGCTACTATACATCTATTAAAATCACATGGACTACGGGGACACTTGCTGAACTTCATAAAAGGGTATCTCTCCAATAGAACTTTCCAGGTACGCACCACACAACTATCTGACACATTCACACAAGAAAACGGAGTCGTCCAGGGAGGAGTCCTCTCGCCAACCATTTTCAACATAGTTATAGATCAGGTCACTAGGAATCTTCCCTCTGGCGTAAAATTCTGCACATACGCTGATGACATAGTGTTGTGGACTACTGGAGTGCACATATCCTCCATGATAAGTGTACTTCAGCTGGCCATAAACTCTGTGTCACAAAATTGCTCCCGTTTCGGTCTCCTCATTTCACCTGGGAAAACAACAGCCACTCTCTTTCGGAAAAATTGTTCTACACAACCAAACCTTCGAAATTCACTGACTCTGTCTTGCCACCCCATTAAATTCCAAAAATACACCAAATTCTTGGGGATTATCCTTGATCCACAACTCTCTTTTCGATCCCATATCCAGCATATAAAATCCCGGGTCTTACAGCGCATCAGCATTCTCAAATGTCTATCACATCCAGTTTATGGCACAAATCACAAAATTCTCATCAAACTATATTATACATTAATCCGCCCAATATTAGAGTACTGTTCCAGCGTCTTTATATTTTCTCCTAATTCAACATTAGTCAATCTCGATGTTTTACAAAATTCCTGTCTTCGTCTGGCGACTGGCGCTCTACGTTCCTCCCCTATACAAAAACTACACCTGGAGCTCGGTGTCACTTCTCTTCATTCTCGCAGATTACAACAAATTATCAAGTATTGCATGAAAATTCTGGCAGATCCTGACCATCCATGTTCTCACATTCTTCTCAGTCTCCAAAATTTCGACAACTTTCGGCCGGCTCTTGTTAACCGGTTATGTGGGTTCAGCTTAGGACTGGCCTACAGAACCGCATGCAAGCTTCTAAATTTCTACCCGAATTCACTCGTTTTACATCAAAATTTACCGCTCAATTACACTCCACCTCGTATGCATTACCTTATTCACAACACACAATCTGCAATTCCAACCGAAATTCTGCAAAATTACTATGAATTCAAATCAACTCATTCTGATTCTACGTTCATATTCACCGACGGCTCGGTGCAGTCCAACCTGTCGGCCTGTGCTGCAGTTGTACCTCGCCGTTCCATCGAAATTTCTCACCGTCTCCCAGACCACACTACTATTTTCACTGCTGAACAGTTTGCCATATATCAGGCCCTTGAAATTGTCCAAACTGAAAAATTCAACCGTTCAATCATTGTCTCTGACTCGCAAACAGCAATTAAATCTCTTACAGATCCTCACAACGCTCTATCAATTAAATCGGCTACTCTCTACACTGATTTGGCATCCCAATTTGACATCTCCTTCCTATGGGTCCCCAGTCACTCCGGTATCACTGGCAACGACCTGGCCGACTCCGTTGCCAAACAGGCTTTACAACACACACACATCACCTATCCTCCGCTATCCCCATCCGATCTCATGAATTCTCTTTCTCACCGCGTCTCCTCCTACTGTCTTGATACCATGCCTTATCCATCAGCACCTTTCTCTCATCAGTCTAGGCATTACATCACACGCGGCCACAAAGATCCTCCGTGTCACCGCCGACTACACACAGCCCTCACCAGACTCCGCATCGGACACACTCTTCTAACACACAGCCACATCTTTCGACACAATCCTCCTGCACTATGCGCCATATGCAGCACCACGCTCGACATACAACACGTTCTGCTCCACTGTCCCAAATACAGAACTCAACGTCACCTCCTATTACACAGCTTTCCGCAAAATACATCCATATCTCTGGATCTACTTCTGTACAACCCTAGATATGTTCCTCACACCTTGAAGTTCTTGACAGACACAGGACTCACAAATCAAATATGATTACTTCAGAAAATTGTCATCACTGCAAATTGTCTACAATAAGTAATATATCACTTTCTCTGATTTATTTTCCTTTCTCTGATTTATTTTCCTATGCTTCTTTCTTGATTGAAAAAAAAAATCACAAAAAAAAAAAAAAAAAAACGCCGTTGCGTCATGTATCTGTTTTTATTTCTCACTATGAACTCAATTCAATTATATCTTCATTTCAACAAATATCTAGTATCTGTACATATAAGGATAATCGTATTACTGCTCTAGATATTCCCTCTAACTTGAGTTATTTTTATAGCTTTAGGTTAAGGCAACACGAGTAGCATGCATCTATGATGCTTGTGTAACAAAAGAGTTGCATTGTGTGATCCCTGCATCTGAGCCTAACCTGTGCTATATGCAGTAACCAATAACAACAACAACAACAACAACATGTGTCGTGTATATGCATTTGAGCCTTGACTGTGCTACGTGCAGTATCCAAGAAAAGTGTATCGGTGTGTTTCACAGTGAGCTTGTATATTCATATTTGATAGCAACTGTATTTTTCATTAATACGCTAGTTTAGTTTTATGGTAGTATTGATGTTGAACCGGCAGCCCCACGAACACCAGTGGGGCTGTTACATGTTGAAGTTTACCTCTGCATTATAGCTTTTTTCCAATTAAAATCCTACTTTAGCTTGGTTATGGCGGTTATTATAATAATGATGTTATTGGTGAATGAGCTGGCAACCTTATTTTACGTATTGTTTCCTCGCCACACCAAACTACCACCTACCACCACCTCCCTATGCAAATTATCATCCTTTTCTCATCTTGAAATTTATGACTTCTCATCTCTCCTCTTCTCCCGTAAATTTCTCTCGTCTCCTCCTGATCCGATTAACTTCAGTATAATTGCTCCTGCTATCGACACCCTGACTCCTTGCTCACTCCATCTCATTAACTCCTCCTTACATGGAAATTATCTTGCTGATAAGCACGCCTATGTTCGCCCTATCCCCAAGAAACCCTCGCTTGAACCTTCCTTATGCTGTAACTACCGTCCTATATCCCTCCTTAGTTTTTCCTCCAAACTCCTGGAATCTGCCATCTTTTCTCAGTTATCTCCTTTTATTTATAACGTCCTTGACATTCACCAGTCCGGATTTCGTCCTTCTCATAGGGCTGAATCTGTCCTCATCTCGGTCACTGAAGGTATTTTGTCGTCATTCTCCTTTCTAAAATCCATTCTCCTTGTCCTTGACTTAAGCTCAGCATTTGACTTTGTAGATCATGAAATTCTTATTAAAGACCTTTCTCAAATTGGTGTGTCTGATCCCGCGCTCTCCTTGCCTCGCTCCTATTTGCATAATCGTTCTTACTCTGTCCAGTTCAACTCTTCCGTCTCAAATTCGATCCCTCTTACCTCTGGTGTACCTCAAGGGTCTATCCTTGGTCCTCTTCTTTTCAATCATTATATGTCCTCTCTCTGCCCTATCCTTCGACGCTGGTCAATCCCTTTTCACATATATGCTGATGACATCCAATTCTATATTCATTGTCCCTTTCTGACCCTGCTCTTCTGTCTGGTATACTTTCTGATATATCTTCTTGGACCTCCTCCCGTCGCCTTCTTCTGAATACTGATAAATCAGAATTTCTTGCTCTTCATCCTCCTCGTTTGTCTCCTCTATTGCCTATATCTCTCTCTTCGTCTGTTAGAAACCTTGGCATTATCTTTGATTCCTCACTTTCCTTCTCTGCCAATAGTCTTGCTACTGCTCGCATATGTCGCCTTATACTCCGCTCTCTCTATCCTATCCGTACATGCCTCGACCAGCCCTCATCTATCAAGCTTGTTCAATCACTCATCTTTTCTAGACTGGATTACTGCAGCTCGCTCCGCTTCAACTGTCCTAAATCTTCCTTGAAAATTCTCCAGCGTGTGATAAACCAATACTGCCGTTTTGTTTTATATCCTGCTTTCTGCCGCCATACTTCTCCTTATCTATTCAAGTTCCGCTGGCTTCCTATCAAATCTAGAATTCACTTCAAAATTTGCTCCATAATCTTTAAACTGTTGCACTGTCCCACTAAACCTACGTATCTCTATGCCTTACTTTCTCACCCTGAAACCCCCTCTTCTCGACATCCTGTCCCTTTAGCCTGCCCTCGCGCTTTAAATGAGTCTGCGTGGTCTTCCAAATCTTTCTCCTTTTTCGGTCCGCGTCTTTACAACTATCTCCCCTCTCACATCACCTCATCGTTGTCCTATCGTTCATTTGCTTCTTCTCTTCGTGAATATCTTTTTGATCTATCCTTCGATCCCACCACTCACGCCTCGACTCCTTTCGCCTCCCTCTGATATCTCTTTTATGTAGTTGTTTGTTTGATTCTGCGTTTGCGTCATGTATATAGTTGCACTTGTCCGGGAAGCCTGTGACTGTATGTTCTGCGTGCATGCATTTTGTTCCCTTGTTTTAATGTCATTACGCTGCAATCTTATACGTCCTTGTTTGTGTCCTGCTGATGTTTCTCCTTGATTTAATCTGCGTTTTATTTTGTTGTTTTTGATCGAGCTCTTATTATCGTATTATCCCATGTTCGCATTGCCAGTATATATTTCATGTTTTTCTGCATAAGTACTCGTCTGCGCGCCTATGATGATGGGCGCTATACCAAATACACACTGTTGTTGTTGTTGTTATTGGATGCGAACAGTGTTTAGACACATAGCACTTGGGTTTACGGTTCATGGTCGCCTATCTTGATATATATATATATATATATATATATATATATATATATATATATATATATTTCGAAATAAGCTGAATAAGTGCTGTTATATGTTGATTTTAATTTTGAAAGCGTATGTGCATTGTGCGCGTGTACACGTCCTGCTAAATGATATTTATGATGAAATGTGTCTTCCTAGAGGTTCTGGTGCATCACGTGGCTCTAGCGTAGGTTAAATAGCTGCTGTAGTGAACTGATAGCTACCAGCAAAAGCCCAATTCAGCACAGATATATTACTGAACTCTGGAAACACAGCGGATATGTTGAGAAGACGCGCGCGCCGAAAACAAACAATTGAAGGCGACGGTGAGAATTTGACCACAACTCACCCATCATCCTTACTATAAATCAAAGTATTTAAAGTAAACAAGGGTACATTATTCGGAAACACAAATAATCAAACTTCCACCAATATTTCTATAGTTTATCCGAGAACAACACACGCCTTAATATACGATCAGAAATTGTCAGGCGTTTATGGGACATTGTAGCATAACTCATATAGCACTTCATTACTCACAACTATGTCCCAAAAAACACGCACACCACACACGTACATACCGTTTCATTCAGCTGCAAATTTAGCACACCGTGTGATTCACGCATACACACAGACACACAAACACCTACGTGTATGCAAGATAATGTCACACATTGGAGCCTAGAAATATAGCTATTTATGTACACGGATTATTCACTGCTGATTTTACTGTGCATATATAAGCCGCTGTTTGGAATCAATGGAGGACTTGACTTATTTGACTTGACTTGACCGATCGTGTTTATCGTCATTAGAGTTAACATTGGTGACCCCGACGTGATGCACGCGGTACATATATCGGTCTCTCATTACTGGTAAGTCGAACGACATCTCACAATGACCAGTACAGCAGAAACACACAGCATACCTGTTGGACTTCCGCCAGTATTCTACGCAGACGATATTGATATCTGGCTCATCCAACTGGACCTGTAATTCGCAAGAGCGTCCGTCACCAGACAACGCGACAAATTCCAGATCGCCGCCTCACAAATTCCAGCATATATCCTGCGAGACTATGCCGACTTGCTGCAGTCTTCAGCTGAGAACATCTACGAGCTTTTCACACAAGCGCTCAAGTCCCGTTCCGGCCAATCCGCTGCCCAACAGCTAAACAGCATCTTGGCGCAACAACAAATGGGAGACCGACGACCATCACAATTTCTGCGATACGTTCAAGATATCGCCTGCAACTACGGTGGAGTAAAGGACAGCAACGCAGAAATTGCCCGTCACATATTTATGAACGCAATGCCAACATCAGTCCTGCCTATTCTTCAGTCGTTTCCGCCGATAACGCCGCTCGAACCACTCGCGGAAGCCTGTGATCGAATTATGAGTCTCACTGCGCATACATCTACGTCAGCAGCAATCAACACGGTTTTAACCGATGAACGTAAGTACCGCGAACTTGAGCGCAAAATCGACGAGCTGTCTCAACAAGTTCGATAATTAATCAGAACACACATAGACAGTGAGAGATCGCAGCGCAGATCAAAATATCCACAACCCAAGATACCGCACGTCTTCTCAGCGTAGATACGCCCATGTTGCGCCTGCAGACGCTGACGACATCTGTTGGTATCATCGTAAGTTTGGCAGCAAATCCACCCAATGTACATCGCCCTGCAACTGGAGAAACCCAGATGTTTCTCGGCCGGAAAACTAGTAAGGAGTGTTGTCAAGCGCTGCAGAAGCGCCCCCTGCAAAACCGCAGCAGCAACTTATTTTCGGTTTCCGACCCATCATCTGAATATAAGTTTTTGATCGACACTGGCTCGCAATTCAGCGTACTACCGGCCACAAAGAACGACGGCAAGAATGGTCCAATTGGCTACCAATTGCTCGCTGCATCGTTGCTTGCATCACACGCTAGGCTTATGTTGGCCTCTGGGCGTGGATATGACAAGTTTGTTGAATTCGCCAGAGCCAGCTTGCTGTCCTCGAAAGCCTGTTGCTGTGCTGCCGTCCAGCAGAGAGGCTGTTTCGACACAATTTTTGCCATGCTGCACCATGATGTGTAGGGGTTCTAATAACGTGGCTGCATGCTGAACGAACCTATGATTAAAGTTTATCATGCCGAGGTATCGCTGTAGGTCTCTCTGTTTACGAGGCAATGGGAACTCTTTGATGGCTTGAATTCGGTCATCAGTAGGGCGCATACCTTTGTCTGATATGTGATGGCCTAGAAAATCCATTTCAAATTTGCTGAATTCACTTTTTTCCGCGTTTATCACCACACCATATTTGTCAAGACGTTCAAATACAGCCGATAGTGTTTGTAAATGTTGTTCGAGGGTGTTTGATGCAACTAAAATGTCATCTATGTATACAAAAATGCCGTCAATTCCACGGAGCACCTCATCTATGAATCGCTGAAACGTTTGAGCGCTGTTCCTCAGACCGTATGGCATGCACACCATCTCAAAAAGTCCAAACGGAGTAGTTAAAGCCGTCTTTTTTACGTCATCAGCGTACATAGGAATTTGATTAAACGCTTTTACTAGGTCAATTTTTGTGAAAATGCATGCATTTGCGAGTACCGTGCTGAAATCGTGCAGGTGCGGTAATGGGTACCGATCTGGCAGGGTAATTTTGTTCAAAGCTCGGTAGTCGCCACAGGGTCTCCAATCGTTTGATGTTTTTTTTGGCACCATGTGTACTGGTGAAGCGTACTCGCTATTGCTCGGTCGTGCTACCCCTGTGTCTAGCATTCGCTGAAATTCACGTTTCATAATAATTTGTTTGGCAGGGTCTACACGGCGCGGTTTAAAAAATACTGGATGGCCGTTAGTGACGATGTTTAGTTTGGCAGCAAATCCACCAAATGTACATCGCCCTGCAACTGGAGAAACCCAGATGTTTCTCGGCCGGAAAACTAGTAAGGGGGTAGTAAGCGCTGCAGAAGCGCCCCCTGCAAAACCGCAGCAGCAACTTATTTTCGATTTCCGACCCATCATCTATATATAAGTTTTTGATCGACACTGGCTCGCAATTCAGCGTACTACCGGCCACAAAGAACGACCGCAAGAATGGTCCAACTGGCTACCAATTGCTCGCTGCAAACGACACACACATCGAAACTTACGGCCAGCGCACATTAACGGTGAGTCTTGGTCTCAGACGCAACTTTTCCTGGGAATTTCTGATAGCAGACGTATCATTCGCTTTACTCGGTAGCGATTTTCTCACGACGCACGGTTTGTTGGTAGACATGAAAAGAAAAAAAACTTTTTGATTCCACCACTAAACTGCTTACAAAAGGCATAACTTCAAGTATTTCTCCGTTGAGTCTGAATATCTCACGACCGAAAATCGACGCGTGCTATCAAGCTCTCCTAGATGAGTATCCCGGTATACTGCGGCCGAATAACCAATAAAAAATTAAACAGTACGACACATCGCACCGTCAAAACAATGATCAACCGTCGATCACATCAACAACATCAGGAGATATATTCAGCAATCATCGCCGGCGTCAGTTCGTCAGAATAACAAAAAAGTGTTTGTTTATTCAGACCTGCAAACAACAAATTTCGTCATGTTACGAAAAGACGGCTACAAAGCACCGTTATCATTCCTCTACGACGGCCCATTTAAGGTGATTGCCAGAAACGAAAAAACCTTCAAAATACTCCGCAACGGTCGGCAAGAGACAGTCAGTATAGATCGATTGAAACCGGCATTCGTAGAGAATGATAGTTAGCCGTGCCGACATCTGGACATCACCAAGCGCGCTTCACTGCACAACCAAGACCACCTCTCCCATCATCAACAGCACCACCATCATCCACATCAACGGATACGCCAACACAGAACCATACAGACCTAAAACGTTCTGCCCGCAGACGAGTGCAAACTGAATTTTACGGCATAAGAGTACCGTAAAATTTCACAGTGGGGGTATGTATGTAGCATAACTCATATAGCACTTCATTACTCACAACTATGTCCCAAAAAAACACGCACACAACACACGTACATACCGTTTCATTCAGCTGCAAATTTAGCACACCGTGTGATTCACGCATACACACAGACACACAAACACGTACGTGTATGCAAGATAATATCACACATTGGAGCCTAGAAATATAGCTATTAATGTACACGGATTATTCACCGCTGATTTTACTCTGCATATATAAGCCGCTGTTTGGAATCAATAAAGTACTCAACTTGTTTGACTTGACTTGACCAATCGTGTTTATCGTCATAAGAGTCAACAACATAACAGAAATAGATCAACAACGGCTACGTGGAAATATGTTTTACGATGACGCTTCTGCTCTAACTCATTAATAACTAGCCACTGTCCTACATAATCGACATTGAACACACATAACCCTTGTTCTTTGCTCAATTTTCCTGACATTGTCAAGAGCTCAGCGAGCTACCAAACAGTGTCAAAAGACTGAATGTGCCGATCTCTTTGCTAGTCAATTCCAGGAAGGAATAACTGATATCGCTCATTGAATAATAACGTCGTTTAGTTGCGATATTTATTGGCTAGCATATGGTGTCATACATCCGTTATCATTGATCCGTATTAATGGCAGAATTAAACGTGTTTCTTGTTACTGCAATGTGTATGTGTAGACTGCGACTCTGCGCCTGAAGCTGTTCTGATCAATTCTGATTCGTCCGAGACGCAATCGCGTCATGTATACAGTATCCGACCACGACCTCACAAATGTGATTTGTGTGACAAGACGTTCAAGAGAAGTGACCATCTTTCCAAGCACATAATCACGCATACAGGAGAGAAGCCGTACGAATGTGTATTGTGCAATAAGAGATACACGGTGAAACACAATCTCTTATCTCACATGGCAATTCACACAGGAGAGAAGCCGTACGAATGTGATTTGTGCAATCGAAGATTTGTTCATAAATACGTTCTCACCAATCACATGAGATCACACACAGGAGAGAAGCCGTACGAATGTGAGTTGTGCAATCGAAGATTTGGTCATAAATACGTTCTCACCAATCACATGAGATCACACACAGGAGAGAAGCCGTACGAATGTGTGTTGTGCAATAAGAGATTTTCCCTACGTCAGACTCTTACTGCACACATTAGAACACACACAGGAGAGAAGCCGTACGAATGTGAGTTGTGCAATCGAAGATTTGGTCATAAATACGTTCTCACCAATCACATGAGATCACACACAGGAGAGAAGCCGTACGAATGTGTGTTGTGCAATAAGAGATTTTCCCTACGTCAGACTCTTACTGCACACATTAGAACACACACAGGAGAGAAGCCGTACGAATGTATATTGTGCAAAAAGAGATACGCGGCGAAACACAATCTCTTATCTCACATGGCAACACACACAGGAGAGAAACCGTACGAATGTGTATTGTGCAATAAGATGTTCATTCGAAGTGATGGTCTCACCAATCATATGAGAACACATACTGGTGCGAAGCCGTTCAAGTGTGAATTGTGTGATCGGAGATTTAGGCAACGTTCTAAACTTTCAGAACACAGGAAAACACACAGGTAGATAAATGTACATGTGTGATGTGAACGATGTCTACACAAGTGTGAATAGTGAATGTACAGATGTGATGGGAGAATATATTGCATTGCACATGATACTACGTGCTGTAAGTCTCACAAAATATTCATACAAATATTACTTGTGTTGCAAGGATTTGCATGGAGTTTTCAATGCATGTGGAAGCGCATACTGTAAATGAACTTCGATGATGATGATGCAGATGCATACTGCAGATGCCGGCGTCTTCCTCTTTTCGGTTTCGTCCTTGCTTGTGCCTGGCTGTGAATATATATTGTCATCCTGTCACCAGCCTTCGTTTTTTGGCCTCGCTCGCTATCTACACCGTCGCTAATATCTTACAGCACGCTGCATAACTTGAACTCCACTTTAAAACATTGTATGACGAACTGTACTTAATTTGAGTTCTGTTTTGAGTTGAGAGCAGGGCCATCGTTTACTATTTATGTTGATATACGTATACGAGTACAGTACTACGAGTATACATACGTATACTCGTATGTTGATGTGTAATGCGTGATGTATATATATACTATGCCTGTGCGCCCCTTAAACACTAATTATAATAATATTAATTAGAATTAGTATATGATGGCAATTATCATAATGTATACTATAACTGCCGATCGCATCACAGTCCATTATAATGATCCCTTGCTGTTGCTCGTATTCATGCTGAAAATGTAGGCGCCATGATGATTTGTCGTCATTCGTGAAACATCAGTTATATTTGCCAATATTTCTTTCATACATGTTTTGAATGTTGCTGTTCACACACACTTACTATATTAAGGCAGGCTCTTGTGGTTAATTTGAGTGGTTTTGGTGCGAGCACAGAATGTTTGCAGAGGTATTTTTGCGAAACAGTCAGCAAACAACCGTGATAAGTGTGTATCATTGTGGTTCTTGTCGTTATTCTATCATTTTTCTTCGAGTGGATTAGTTTTGCAAGCCGACAGAATGCCGGATCTCACACAAACAGATGTGATCTTGTTCAAGCGTCACACCCAGTGAGCTTTGTTCTAGAACGGCACAGATTCGCGCTCGAATATATCGGCGAAATTTAGTGCCAGTTTGCTGACGTTGGTGAATATATCAGGTACGCTGTCGCGGCCACAGTGGCCTCCGTATTGCGAGATAATGCCGGCCAACACGAACTGATCTCTCGGCCGCGCCAGGAGTGGACCGCCCGAGTCTCCGGGACATACTCCTCCGTTGTCAAAACCGGCCACACAGAATCGAGACTCATTCTGTATCTGGACGCGGCCGTAAAAAATTTCACACTGCGCCAGACTGACAATTCGGGCGTGAATCTGGCGAAGTTGCCGGTCTTCGCGCTGTCTCCATGTCAGACTGCTTGTACCGATCACGATGAGAGGTAGTTGGTCAAGGTGTTCATCGTGCAGGGGCAGTCGGACGTACTGCAGCGACGGCAGGTGGATGCCCGGCTCGTGTAAGATAGCCAGTGCCATGTCAGATTGGTTGAGGTTGTAAATGAAGTGGCTGTGCAGCATAATTTCGGCAATCGAGTGATGCGAATCTCGGCCGGTTCGCGCTGAACTATGCACTATAAGCAACCTGGATTTATTGTGGCGATGGAAGCAGTGGGCGGCAGTAATCACGACTCGTTCGTTAAGCAGGGAGCCTCCGCATATCCGTGTCAAGGTAGGTCTGTAGACGATCTTCACAAAGAACGGATAGTTGTCTGCGGGCACAATTTGTCCTCCAGCAGTATAACCAGCGAGCTGGCTAGAAACATTTGCCAATGGCATGAGCCTCGGTAAGCTTCTGCTTTCCACTTTGTAAGGCATCCAACAGAGGATGGTTATGAGTAGCACGCAGCAAACAATCTTGAGCACGTCCATCTTATCACGGTGTCGTCGCGCATTCAACTGCCGTGTAATCTGCAGTGTGAAGAAAATTTATCGACACGACTCACTCACGACATCCAACCGTATTATGAGAGTATCGCATATCAGGTGGATATCAAATATAGATCATGTGAAGTGAACATTCGAGTCATCCACTTGCAGACTCACCTCTGCCCTCGTTGTTATCTAATCGATATTACCTCGTAGTCGATTGCATATGATTGAGGAGCTAGGTCGACACGTAGCGTGTTTGGTGAACGAGGCTAATGATGTCTCAGATACCCTACTACTCGCTTCTTACAGTTGTATGCTTTTTATAGTTTTTACTAGTATGTCAGCGTATCACAAGATTCGATAACTTCATGACGTTTCATTTACAGTGAAACGAGTAACCCGCGTGTTATACCGAGCCTATATAAGATGATATGCCGCAGGAAATGTCGCTGAGCGTTTTGACAATTTTCTGTTATACACTATGTGAATCACCATGTTGAGTTCAGACTATTGAGGAGAAACACATGTAGGACGGCACGCAGAGTCGATGCAAGGTCGTATACCTCCAAATGCAATAGTTGGGGCCCCCATAATATATATAGCACCATTATAACAGAGGTCCGACTTTGGAAAATGCAGTTACGAGCAGCCCTCCGGTCTCTCAACCCTCCCCCGAGCAGGGGGTACGAGGGCGGTTGCTACGACTCTGACGGCGTCAATATGATAGCTAGCACGTGCTTCATTATTCTGATTATTATTATTATTATTAATTACAGGCAAATCCAGTAGCATGGGAAGAGTGCAAGCACTATTACCACCCTAAGGTGGCCCCATGTACCGGAAGCGCCCAAAAGATTCAGAGAGAAAGAGAGTTCGAAGAGAAAAAAGTCTAGAAAGAGAGTTGGAAAGAAAATAATAAATAAATAACAATAAATAATAAACCATCATCCGATAACAATCCATAATGTCACTCCGCCCACGTTCCTCAATAAATAATAACAATCAACAATAAATATGTGATTCATTATAAAAAAACAGCTATCAATAAATAAGAATAAATATTAATAAATAAGTAATAAATAACAATCAAGAACAATACATATGATTCAAAAAAGAAACATCCAACAATAAATATAAATATGATTCAATAAGTAACAACAACACAAATAAATATGATTCAATAAACAATAACACCAATAAATATGACTCAATAAACAACAATAAATATGTTTCAATAAACAGCAACAACAATAATTATGATTCAATAAACAACAACAACAATAAATATGATTCAATAAACAGCAAAAACAATAAATATGGTTCAATAAACAACAACAACAATAAATATGATTCAATAAACAGCAACAACAATAAATATGATTCAATAAACAACAACAACAATAAATATGACTCAATAAACAGCAACAACAATAAATATGATTCAATAAACAACAACAGCCAACACTGAGTAAAAGTATAATTTAATAAATAACAACAACCAATAATAAATAGTAATAAATAGAGAGTAAAATAGGAATAAATATAAATAAATAGAAAATATATAACAATAAGCATGAATAAATAACAATAAATATGAATAAATATACAATTAATAAGACTCAACAGTCAATTCTGCTCTTTCAGTAGCATTTCATTTACTTTGGCCTTGAATTTGTTCAAATTGTTCTGCGAGAAAGCCTCCTCCTTCAACGTGTTCCAAGTAGACACAGTGGCCGGAAGAAAGCAACGTTGGAATTGTTTTGTACGACAACGAATTGGAGCCATGCACTGGGAATGATGTTTGGATGTAAACCGTGTGCTTCTTGCTGCCACGAAATCATCAGGAATTGACTTGCTCATCGGATGATGGTCGTTGTGCTTGATCTTGTATAATATATCATTGCAATACCTGTCATATGGTGTGATTTGATTTATTTGTGGTATGGTATGATTATCACAAAAGTTGGGAATTTCATGTGATAATTCTAGGAGTTTTATATTTTCACACACAGTTTTATATTTTAGTTTTATATTATGCGGCGAAAAATGCCAAAACATGTTGAAAACCTCAAAATGGTATTCAGTTTTATATAATACTAGCGACAAGTTCCGCACTTCGTGCGGTTATGGTCGCTAGTAGGTCCGCACTACGTGCGTCTCGAAAATAACAAGTGTAACCACATATAATTCAATAAGTAGTGTAGGCATATAAAATTCAAGTGTTCATACTCACATTGAGTCGGATACGCACTTCAACTATTAGTGCCAAAGGCACGCGAATATTGGTATTATGGTTCTGGTATGTTTAACCAGCCTGCGACAGAATCGCCGTCTGATCATCAAAATGTTGCACAATCCGTGTGCACGACATTATATAAGTTCGCATCGCACATACAGACGCACACGCATACAAACACTGGCTGCACACGTGTTCGTTCATAGAATTTCGGCACACGGACACACATACCAATACAAAATGCAAAACGGTATCGTGTGTGCAATTCCTGGGAAGAATTGCAAAATTATGCAAGAACAGTTCGCAGAAAAGATGTGGTGGCAATCTGGCAGGTAAGTTTCTAGCAATCGCTCAACTGAATGACAAAAGTGTGTAGAATAAAGGTAAAAAACAAACACCAATAGAAAAATATATGATAATTACAATTACAATATTGGTAAGCTACACATATACACTTGAAAAACGCTTCTGGAACACGCACATGCACGACGATGTACTTAATTAAACACTCGTTTTACTACGCACTCTGCACGCCACTGTGCATTTGCAAACGCTCGCTGCAATGCACGTGAGTCATGGTATATCGACACACAGACACACACACCAATATATACATCAGTGTGCCGTTCTGTACACTGTGTATGTATGTGTGTGTGTGTGTACGTGTACCTGTATGTGTGTGTGTGTGTGCATGTATGTCAGTGTGTGTGTGCATGTATGTCAGTGTGTATGTGAGTTTGTGTGTGCCTGAGGTGGCAATCTCGCATGGGCGTTTCTAGCAATCGCTCAACTGAATGGCGCAGTGTGTAGAATAATGGTGAAAAACAAACACCAGTAGAAAAATAAATGTTAATTACAATTACAATATTGGTAAGCTACACATATCCACTCGAAAAACGCCTGTGGAACACGCACATGCACGACAATGTACTTATTTAAACACTCTGTTTTACTACGCGCTCTGCACGCCACTGGGCATTTGCAAACGCTCGCTGCAAACGCTCGCTGCAATGCACGTGAGTCATGGCATATCGACACACAGACACACACACCAATATATATACACCAATTTGCCGTTCTGCACACACACACACGTACGTTGAGCTTTATTATTATAGATAGACTAGAGACAAGTTCCGCACTTCGTGCGGTTATTGTCGCTGGTAGATCCGCACTGCGTGCGTCTCGTATGATATAGTATAATATACATAACAGTATATATAACAGTAAATATAAATATTATATTATATATTATATCATACTGTTATTTATACTGTTATGTATATTATACTGTTAGTTTTCCATATTGATTCCATACACGTCATTCAGTTGAGTGAGTACACTAATTTGAGCAACTTATCCCGCGTTGTACAATGTACAAAGTGTATAAAAGACTTCGTGCAATTTGAGATTGACAACGAGGTTACGAGACGCACGCAGTGCGGATCTACTAGCGACAATAACCGCACGAAGTACGGAATTTGTCGCTAGTATTATATAAAACTGAACACAGTGCTACTGCAAAAATTCGCCTGCGTCGTCGAATATTACCGGGTCGTTTGGCTGCAAATCAGCCGTAAGCGGACAACCACGCGGGACGGTGGTAATGAAAAAAACTATGATAATTCAGCAGACGTGTATTAATACAAGGACGTGGCAACTGATCTAGAAAAGCACGTGGATAAAACACGCGAAACAAACATCGGGGTCAGTCTGAACAAACGGCGTGATGAGTTGCAATGCAAGCGGTTAATAACGCTAGGTACTGAAGCAAATGATGTGGTGATCGTGATGTATGATCGTACGTGTATGAATTGTGTTCATGTAACATTTCCTGAAAGCTTAGTACTATATGATGTCTTACTATGTACGTCGTGCAATAGCGATCCTTCTCGGTGATGTATTTGTCCTTGTCCTTGAATATTTGCACCAATCGAAGTCATCCGAAAACAGTTGTTATACCTTTAAATGTTTGACAAAAATGTCTCGATTGAACATTGTCGCCTGATAGCAAGCCTCTAGTCAGATTTTCTCATTGGAACAGCACATGCATGATGTTTCATTCCTACATTTTTTGGCATTACAGAATTCACACACGACAGACATGCGCCCTATGGAAAGAAATGGTCGTGTTTCAAAAGTATTGATTAGCAATATAATGAAAAGCAGCTAACCTCCACTCTGAGGGAAGAAACGGTCGCACTCGGAAGTCGCCTAGTCGCCGAGCCTCCTCTGTCCTTCTCTGTGCATCTGTAGCCACATTCACTGTTGCTGTGCGTGCAGCTGCAGCTCTCCGAGCATTTGTCAGCCGCCGCTGCTGAGACGCCTTCGGTGACTCAGGCAGGCGAGCAGCTGTCATACGCTTGGCGTTTAATTGCCGCCGCTACTGAAACATTTCGACGTCTCATCGCCTCCACTCCTGGAAGTGTTCGGCAGTCGCCGGTCCGTCGGACAGCGGTTTTACGTGCTGCATCCAAGCGGCGCCGATTTTCAGCAGCGGCAGGTGTAGACGGGCCTTCGTCAGTGTCGTCCATGTGTGATCGTGGATTTTTCTGGACGCATGTTCTATCTGAATATATCACAAAACCCTGAAGCGCCGTTGAGCGATACCAAAAAATAGCATAAGCACATGAAATTATAATTTGTTGATACTCACATTGAGCAGGATACACGTTCAACGTATACGTATAAAGCCCACGCGAGTAATAGCAGCGTATAGAACGCATGTACAATGATACTGTGACAGAATCGCCGTCTGATCATCCAAATGTTGCACAATCCGTGTGCATGACATATATGTTCGCATCGCACATACACATACAAACACTGGCTACACACGTGTCCGTTCATAGAATTTCGGCACACGGACAAATACCAATACAAAATGCACAAAGGTAGCGTGTGTACAATTCCTGAGAAGCAGGATAACGCGCACACAACCACGTGGTTGCAATTGCGCACTGTGTGTGCGTGTGTACGATCGCTCCGCTGCTGCTAAATTATGCATGAACAGTTCGCAGAAATGATACAGTGCATTCTCGCAGGGAAGTTTCTAGCAATCGCTCAACTGAATGACGCAGTGTATAGAATGAAGGTGAAAAACAAACACTAATAGAAAATCCAATGTTAATTACAATTACAATATTGGTAAGCTATACATACACACTCGAAAACGCGTATGGAACACGCACTTACAGGACGATGTACGAGTATTTAATTAAACGCATACTATGTACGACGATGTACTTAATTAAACGTTTTACTACGCACTCTGTACTCTACGCCACTGTGCTTTTGCCAACGCTGCTGAGCTCTGCAAACGCTCGCTGCGATGCATGTAATTTCAGGGAATCTCCGCACACGCATAACAATACAACGTGTGTTCATGCGGACACACACACACGTACGTTGAGCTTTATTATTATTAGAGTTGGTAATCTTATGTGATGACATAAAACTATTTTCCCATGCATAAAATGCCATTTTCACTGAAGAAATACTGTTCATATTTATAATTCTGTAGATTGCGCCTAGAATTGATGTATCCTGCTAATAACTATAATTACACAAATTCCTTATTCAACTATACATTACATTAAATGACTAGCATATCATAAATTATGAATTATTGGAATACTTCATGAAAATGTTGTGATACCGCACATATACCCAACTCAATGTCAGTGTAAGATTATACACTATGTTTACGGACGATTGGGGCTTGTAATCTGAGTAGGTCCGGACACCGCTGCAGTCAACACTATGCGCGTATGACAGCATTTCTTTGTATCGAAGGCGTCGTTAGGTCGGGGTACAGAGGCGTATGCGCACCAGCAATAAGTAGAACATTAACGCTAGCAACGTTAAAATGAAAGTATAGCAACGTTCTTGTTTGCGTTTTAAATCCGGACAACAAGCACGGTGTTGTACCTCCGGCTAGGTTAAGGTATTACACCCCTAGTTAAATTTAGTTGTCATACCCCTACCAAATTAGTTGTGGGCGTGGCTTGCGTTGTGTGACAGCGTGGCTAGGGGATTCAGTGTCTGCAATAACCCGCTATACAGATCAAATCACGTGACTTTAGTTTTTTTCACGTGGCATTTTTCAAATGGCATCTGCATTGTGCCGCTCAAAGGGGTTGAAGGAATTAAATGAGAAGAATTTTCTCAACAAAAATATGTCTGATGGGAAGAGCATGTTTTGCGTTGCATACGAGAAGAAGGTGTCCGCTGGTCAGAAGTCACAGCTTGAACAGCACAACAAATCGATTGTTCACTCGAAAAATATGCTGTTGAAGCCCAAGAGACAGGCTTCTCAGAGTCAGTTGGAAGATGTATTGAACTGTGCCCCCAAAAAAATCTCCATCACAGGTATTGGGCAAATAATTGTGTTGTGCGATGCTCTCCGCAAATGTTACATGGAATAAGCTCGACGATCCTATGCCGAGGAATTTTCTGGAGAGAAATATCGGAGTGACAATGCCGTCGCAATCTACGATGAAAAAACGTACTTGCAGGAGTACGACGACGTCAATTGTTGACTCACTCAAGGACAATCAATTATGGGTTGATGTTGACGAGACCATGGACTCATGCGGACGTTATGTTGTCAACGTGGTTATAGGTAAATTAGACAGTGAATTATTTCACCCGCCCTACTTGATGAACTGTGCTTTTGTGGACAGACTCAATTCGTCATCTGTCGCACGTTTGGTGAACAGTACTTTACAGGACATTGGCAAAAATGTTAAGCTATTGCTGACTGATGCAGCACCGTATATGATCAGATCTGGACGAGACCTCAAGGTGTTCTACCCCAACATGCTCCACATAGCATGCTTGGCGCATGGTCTCCACAGGATTTGTGAGAAAGTTCGAGAGTTGTTTCCTAGCGTCAACGAAATTATTTCGTCCGTGAAACGAGTTTGTGGAAGCTCCAAGTCGAGTTGTTATTTGGAGGGAGACATGTTCATAGCCTCTACCACCAGAGCCGGTGTTAACAAGGTGGGTATCATGGCTTAAGGCTTCACTGTTCTACGCAGAACATCTGGAACAGGTTAGAGAAGTGCTGATGAAGTTGGACGCATCAGAGGCCGATTTAATCGAGACCGCACAACAGTGCTTGAGGAATGTGCAGTTGTGGGCCGACCTGGTGTACATTGTCTCACATCTCGCGTTTCTGCCCGACTCCATCACTAAATTGGAAACAGCCGGCTTGTCGCTATCCAATGGTTGTGACACGCTAGCGAAATGCAGGGAAATGATGGAGCATGTACCCTGTGAAAAGGGTGAGATTCTGAGGACAAAGTTGATTTCAGTTTTGTCCAAGAACCTGGATTTATTCATAATGGAAAGCCTGCATTTTGCAATCGACAGAAAAGCTTGCGGCACTACGGATCTTCCTGGAGGGATGTTCCCGAAAGCCATTTCATTTTCCGATTGCCAATTTCAAATTTGCCCCGTTGCTGAGTGTCGACTTCGAAAGAAGTTTCTCCACTTACAAGAATTAGCTTAACGACAGGCGGCAACAACTCACCGAAGAGAATAAAAAAATTATGGTGACAATTGTTTTCATAACAGGCGCGAAAATGTTGAGAACTAAATTGTTCAGTTGTTTTTGGTAGTTTTTCAAGTGAATGTTTGTTAATGGTTTGTTAATTTTTGTTTTGCCGTCGTTCAAAACGTTCGCACGTACTTTGTAGTTTTAATAATTGATATTGTTTTTCAGAAGTATTTTGCCGCTGTTCATATGTTGGTTTATACCACAATGCAAGTTAAAAAATCGGGATAAGTCAAATCTGGTGCAAAGACCGTTCAGGTTCAGAACATGACCTACATTGGTCATGGTATGCCCTCACAATGCAAAATATACATGAATAACTAAGTCATGCTATTATTGCGCCTCGTAGTAAAGGTTTAAAATAGCACCCCTACCTGAAGAGTCCAATCAAGATAGAACTTACACCAGATAGTACGACAATTTTCCCTCCCTAAGGGTGGTGATGAAACAGAATGAAACGTCGCTGGATACATGCTTGGAATGCAAATGACTTACCAAACTCACGAAAGCCTTAGGATAGTCGCAAAAATTCACATCTTATGTGAAACTTGAGTAACATATTTTTCGCTTTCTGACAACATATTTTGACATTTTTCTTCACATAAAAACTTATAACAACAACAACAACAACAACAACAACATGTATTTAATATAGCGCACTTTCGAGGACAAAGGCGCGAGCAGGAGCAGGGTAATGAAGTGTAGATACAGAGCGATATGGGGACAAAAATATGGAGCACAAATCGACAGAAAGTACATGGGTGCTTGCAAAATTGAACACATACATTCACACATACGCACAAACACATGCACGCGAAACATACACACGCACATATATACACATATACATGCATACACATATACATATATGAATAATGCAATGTAATAGAGCATATAATGGAAAGAGAGAAAATATATAATGGGAATATAGAATAAAAAGCATAGGATATAAAATAATAAAAATAAATGCTAGATGGCCGTTGGCTAGCGAGTAGCTCTTCCGCCCTTGGACAGGTTTTATTTTTAGTCCTGCTGGGTGTCTAGCCACCCTCCTCACCGGTGGGAACCAGTGGGGGAGCCAGTTTAGTCGCCGACCACTCGACTATGAGACTGGTTGTACTGGGCTACACAGTACCAGTAGCAGGAATTCTCCTGACCAGACAATTTACCAGACCGAAGTGAGTCAACCAGCCAAACACAGTAGATCACAATGAGGATAAGAGTTGGAAGATAACAGAAACAGATTACAGGGTAGGTTAGATCAAGCAGATTCAAGTAGGTGTTTGTGCAAGGCGACAGAGAAAAACTTGAGAGACGTTTTTTCAAGGATGTGTGAGGGAAGCGAGTTATACATACGAGGAGCATAAAATGTATAAGATTTGGACGACCAGGGAGATAAATTGATAGCGGGAGGAATAACTAAAGGCTTACGATGGCGACTATCAGAGCGAACGCTGGGTATGAGAAGAGAGCGAAGATACAATGGTGAAGATTGAGAATGAATCAATTTGAATGTCAAACAGCAGATTTTGAATCGGATCCCCCTGCGGTAGGGGGGTTAGAATTCTGCCGCCGTAGCTGCCGCGTGTCGTAAGAGGCGACTAAAGGCAGACATGTCTGGTCAGGTTTCGGCCTACTACTGGTAACATGTAACCCGGTACAACCAGCCGCATGGTCGGAATGTCGGCGACTAATCCGGCCCCCCACTGGCCTATGCCAGTGAGGAGGGTGGCCAGACACCCAGCAGGAAGAAAAACAAGACCTGTCAAAGGGCGGATGAGCTGGTTAGCAGCCAACGGCCATCTGGAAACCCTCCCCCGTCGGATCGGCAAACAGGATCCTGGCCGCTGAGTGTCACGTCACCCGGGGTATAGTGGTGGCGTGACGCAACACTCGTCTTTGGCCTGCGCGTCGAACCCCGACGGGGCCGCTGTTTGGCTCCTCGACAGTGGAGAGAATGGTCCGACGCCGGCACGGGTGGCCGGATAGGGCTCAAGAGGGTCAAGGGTGAGGTGCCTGGTGCTCGAGGGGGGTCCCGCCCGGTGCAGTGTCCGCCGTTTGCAGTGGGGCTGCATTTGCTGTGTCCAGATGGACCGGTGGGGGTCACTGGTCCGGGCCCGGTGCTGTAGCTCCCGCGGACTCGTACCGGGCGGAGCTCGCAGCGAGCTCAGGGGTATTCGGTGCCCGTACAGCGCGCACCACCACTGGCGTGGCATCCCATGCTGGCTCTGCCCGTCCCCCCAGTAGGGCCCCGTACAGAGGAGGGTGGTCGTGCGCGCAGAGACAAACAAACAATTCATGGCTTCAAAAACTCCAACCACCCCACCTGCTGGTCGTCCATCGGGCGATCGGCCACGGCCGCCGAAAGGTGGTCGTACTCTGAGCCACTTGCACGGCGACAGTCGTGCTGCACCTGTGCCGATGGTGCTGGTTTTTACCAGCACCAATGAACACGTGAAATTGTCCTCGCTGAACCCATTCCGTCGTCTGGATGGTTTCAAGAACATCGGAGACGCGCCTGTCGAGGCCAGCCGACAGAGAGACGGTTCTCTGCTGGTTAAAAACGGCAATGAGACGGCAGCATCCCGCGCGATGAAGGCCGACACATTCCGGTATCGCGTGGGTACGGGTGAAAACAAGCGTTGGGTGAGCACCCCCATCTCGGTGTGTGCGCACTCGACATTGAACCACGCCAGAGGTGTTCTGTTCTGTCGTGCGCTGGAGGGTGTTGATAACGATGAAATCTGCGACGGTTTGTCATCCCAGGGTGTCATCCGTGTGGAGCGCATCGTCCGATGGCGTGAGGGTAGCGAGGTGCCAACGCACTCTTTCTTCCTCACGTTTGACGTTGCTGTTCTGCCGGATGACATCAAGATCGGTGACATCCGTCAGCGTATCCGTGTCCGCCCCTACGTACCCAACCCAATGCGATGCTACAGGTGCCAACGTTTCGGGCATACGAGCTCCCGCTGCAACCGTGCTGAGATCTGCGGACGCTGCTCATCCGAACGCCACACCGCTGCTGATTGCGACAATGAGTATTTCTGCGTCAATTGCAGGAGCAGCGGTCATGCGTCCTCGTCGCGTGACTGCCCGGAATGGCTGAAAGAAAAAGAAATTCTGGCTATCCGCGCTGCCCAGCGCTGCAGTTTCGGCGAGGCGCGTGCTGTATATCGCAGCTCGCATCCGTCGGGCCCGTCCTTTGCCGGCGTCGTCACGAAGTCGGCTCAGCCTCCACAGTCTGTCGACTCGTTTTTGGAGAAGCTGACTGTTGGAGACTTCTTGAAGCTGGCGGGACGAATGGGCTTGAAGCTGGTCGTACCTGGGGCTGATAAACATGAGCTTGAACCAACACCGGTTGATCGGCGGCCTGAGGAGGCTGCCGTGTCGCGGTCGCCAACGGCCGCACCCCAGCGGTCCCAGGCGTCCGCGACCCAGCGGTCCCAGACGGCCGCAACCCAGCGGCCCAAGGCGGCCGCTCCCCAGCAGCCTGAAAAGGCTGCTGAGCGGCGACCTCAGCGGGTCGCCGATCGGCCGGTCAGCCGGCCGATGGACCGCGCTGGCAAATCGGCAGCGATGCCGGTTAGTCAGGGCGGCAAAAAACCGGCCGCTCAGCAGGCTTCCAAGCCAGCAGAGCGGTCGTCTCCGAACCGGAGGAAATCCGGAGACTGGACGGTGGTACAGCACAAGAGCCGCCGTTCGGTCAAGTCAGCCTCGCCGAGGAGTGACCGGCGAGCATCTCCCGGTCACAAAGCGAGCGCGGTCCCTGCATCTCCGCGCTCGGCGGTTGCTAGCGCACCGCCTTCCGCACACGACGGAGCGACTCCCACCACTGCCATGGAGGTGGAGAGTTCCTCTAAGCGGAAGCTCTCGGCCTCTCCAAGTGGGTCCCCACCTGACTCGGAGAGAGGACGATCGGCTAAGCGATGCGATTAGGTACCTGTGCTACCTGGTTGTTAGTGTATATGTGCCTTTTTAACGGGAGTATTTATATGTATTTTATTCTATTATATTTATTTTTATGTCCATTTTACAATGGAATATTAGAGGTATTAGACCGAATTTTAATGATTTACTGCATATTTTACACTCCCGACAACCATCGATTTTAGCAATACAGGAGACTAAGCTTTTAACTTCTTCGTATTTTAGTATTCAGGATTTTAATGTTTTTAGATTTGATAATCCCAGCTCGACTATAGCCCATGGCGGGGTTATGCTGGCTGTTCGCACCAGTGTACCCTGTCGCCGCCTGCATATTCAGTCAGATTTGCAGGTGGTTGCGGTTCGGTGCTGGCTCGGTGGTAGAGAGGTGAGTGTGTGCTCATTGTACCTGCCGCCTGGTCGCCCGTTCCCAAGGGCTGACGTCGAGTTTTTAATCAGTTCACTTTCACCCCCTTTTTATGTGTTAAGCGATTTTAATGCTCACAGCCCTTTTTGGGGTTGTGATGCATATTGTAGCCGTGGTTTTATTATGGAGGATATTTTAACTGTATTAGACATAGGTATTTTAAACACAGGCACATATACGCATTGTACCATGCCATCGGGAAGCATGTCCGCTCTGGACCTCAGTCTGTGCAGTCCCAGTCTGCAGGCATCCACGAGCTGGACCGTTGAGAACAGTCTGTATGGGAGTGACCACTTCCCTATATGGATCTGTCTCAATGAGGTACCTAGGCTGGGAACACGACCACCGAGATGGAATTTCAAACGAGCTGATTGGGTCCGCTATGATTGCTTGACACTGGAAGCCATGGGCAGCCCCACACTTCGACCCAGCGTCGAAGGTTTTGCTGAGGCCATTGTCACCTGTGCCAAACAGAGCATTCCGCGTACGGCATCGCGTCCCCGGCGGCGTCCTGTTCCTTGGTGGACAGACGCGTGTGCTACGGCGTTGCGAGAGCGACGTCGTTGCTGGGGTCGCTTCCGGCGCAACAGCACGTTGGCAAACATGCTTTGCTTCCGCCACGCTCGCGCAAAAGCTCGATGGACCTTTCGCGAGGCGAAGCGGGCCTCGTGGGTGTCCTATGTGTCCAGCATTAATCGGCATTGTCCTATATCCACCATATGGGACCGTATAAAGCGCATCTCTGGTAAGTACCGTCCCAATCCACTGCCTTCTCTGAAGATCAGTGGCGTGGACTTGATTAATCCGGAGCATGTTGCTGACGAAATTGGCCGATATTTAGCGGAGCGCTGTCGTGCAAACGTAGACGACCCTGATTTTGCGGCGATCAAACAGCAGTGCGAGAGATCACCCGTTGATTTCTCCACCAGCTGTCAGCTGCCAATCAACAGCGATTTTTCTGCATCTGAGCTGAGAACGGCCTTGCGATCGCTTCGCGATGTGGCTGAAGGCCCTGATGAGGTGCACAACCTCATGCTGAAACGTCTGTCGCCCGCAGTGCTGTCCACCTTGCTGCAGGTCTTCAATGATCTGTGGAGTGGTGGGCAGTTTCCGGCCTCCTGGCGACGGGCAATCGTGATACCCATCATGAAACAGGGCAAATCGGGCGATCACCCGTCTGACTATCGCCCGATATCGCTTACCTCCAGTCTCTGCAAACTGTTTGAGAAAATGGTTTGCAGACGGCTGGTATGGTTTCTGGAACGCGGTCGGCTGTTCAATGATGCTCAGTGCGGATTTCGCCAGGGTCGCTCAACGTTAGACCACTTGGTGACCATTGACTCTCGCGTACGTGAAAGTTTCACGCGAGGTCACCACGTCGGGGCGATATTCTTTGACATCGAAAGAGAATGACGACAAAGATTCGATTGACGATGAAAAGGATAAAGGAGAGGAAGAAGGTTGAATGCTGGAATGCAGAACGGAGACTTTCTCAGTAAAGAAATGAGCAAAATTGGAGGCGGTGATTGAGCATGATGGCTGATGAGCTCGACCGGAAATAGCTTTCAGGGTTGACCAGCGCAAGCGAGAAGATGCACGGTGCTCACTCAGCTTGGAAAGATAGAAGTTCGATTTGGAAGAAGCAACCGCAGAAAGAAATAAGTCTCGGGCTGTGCGCAAAGAATTCCAAGATGAACAAGAGCGAAATCGACGCCAAGAGCGCTCAAGAGATCGACATTCAGACTGCAAGTGACGAAGTTGAACAGACCACCAGGGAGGAGGGGGGGGGGGGGGGGGGGTGCTGAAACGGTGAGTACGTTGGCACAAAGGAAAAATTGCATCATTAATATGAGAAAGAGCTTCAGATAAGAAATCAGGGAGAACAAGTGGAGGGAGATGAACATAGTTAGAGAGGCAGAATATTGAGTTAACCAAAAAGTGAAATTTAGAAGGATCAAAAAGTTTGTAATTGCGATAGTGAAATATTTCATTTGAGGATTGTTTAGGCGGCCGAGGTAAAAACAGTTGAAAAGTAATAAGGCTATGGTCAGAAATTTCAGGAGCGGGTGGATAGGTTATTGTTTCAGCGAAAAACAGTTTGGAAGAAGAGGGAGTCGAAATAACAAGATCAAGAGTGTGTCCAGATAGATGAGTTGCGGCGCAGTTCATGATTTTAAGATCCCAGGAATAAAGTAAGTGAATAAATTCGGACGCATAAGGATGAGAGGAAGGGGAATCCACCCAGATGTTGAAGTCTCCCAAAACGACGAAATTGTGAGAGAAGCGCTCAGAAAAATAAGAAATTAGCGAATCAAAATCAGAGAGGAAAGTAGAGGCTGTACCATTATTGTTATGTCTGTATAGTAGTAGAATGCCAAGTTTTGGAAGTGACGGAAGTAACAAGGAGAGTGTAATGAATTCAAAAGAGTTGCAAGAAAATTCAAGATCAGACAGTTTGGAAACAGCAAGAGAGGAATGATATACAACGCCTACACCTCCACCGGAGGATTTTGTGGAGCACAAGAGGGAGCGACAAGTGTGTAGGAAATTGAATGAAGGAGGGAGATGCGCAGAAAAAGTAGGAACGTCACACTCGAATAACCAAGTTTCAGTGAGGAAAATGAATGAAAGACCAAGATGTAATAGGGTATTTGTAAAAAATTTAATGAGTACACAAAAAAACAATATCACACCAGAAAACCTCACAATGAATATAATACACCAACACAGAAAAACACAACACTCAAACGCCACTCAACGCGAAACTTGATCCACACACTCGCCACTCTCGCCAACAACAGACCCGTAACGCAAGCGCGCCTTCCTATTTGTCACCTCGCATCACGTGACCTTTACGCGCACACACGCATACACTTTGGTATTTCCATATGCACACATACACCTACGTCACAGGGTCAACAGTACAGATGCACTTTTACACACCGCAAACACGCACAACGATCAAGGCACGCATACACTTCTACACACCGCAAACACACACACACACACACACAATGATAAATGTACGCATACACTTCTACACAACGCAAGCACACACACACACACACACACACACACACACACACACACACACACAAACACACACACACACATAATGATAAAAGTAAGCATACACTTCTACACGTTTGTTAACATAAAACCTACACCTCCTCCTGATTGTTACAATCACATAGATAGTACACTCGACCGCCTCCACGCCTTGCACGAATTCGTTCTGATCTCCGGATCGGAACGTTCTCACGGGATTGCGCCAGGCTGATCTGGTTACTCTCGTCATCACACGCACTTGTCTGCGGCGCCACAGGAAACCACGCGATGAGTTCCTCCTCATCGTCCTCCTTTGTCTCCTCCACGAACTCCTCCACATCCTTCGTCTGTCTCTCAGCTTCGCTTGCAAGTCTTGGTCTCAAATCACGAATGTGTCTGTTCGTCCCGTCCACCTGCACACACTGGGCAGAAACAACACCAGTCACCACACCTTCAGCATATTTATCAGTACATCTGGCACTTGGCGGCTTCACCCAGACCAAATCGCCCACCATATATTTCGACGCGGCTGCATCTCTCACCTCCGGCGACGCCTGGTCACATTTCGTCCTCACCTCGTAGTTGTGCAATAACGAAGCGGGCGAACTGCTGGCGGAGCTATCGTCTAACGGTGCGACGTTATACAAATAGACAGCTTCAGCAACCGCACATCCTTTTCTCGCGGCAATGACCTTCACTGTTCTATGATTACGCTCAACAATTCCGTTGCCAGACGGCACGTAGGCGCATCTGAATCTCAGACTCACTCCCCATTCTCTAACAGAGTGGCCGAACCTTTGACTGCGAAATGACGTTTCATTGTCTGTGAGAATAGACACTGGTGGGCCACGTTCAAAAAACACTTCCTGCAGCTTCTCGATCACGTGTTCAACACCGTGAGACCGCAACTCCCTCCAGACAGCAAATCGAGAAGGACCACAGTCAATTAGTGTCAAATACATCTTGCCTCTGAAGTGCGTTATGTCCATGGCTAACCGTTCCCACATTTTATCCACACTCAGTTGCCCTCTTTTCCACTTCACTGATGGTGGATCAATGGATTTGCACACCTCGCATGTCGACACCACTTTTGCAACATCTCTTCGACTTGCGTTATTTCCAGACCTTCTTACAAAATAGAGAGTTCGCTTGACTCCTGGGTGTCCCATCTCGTGGTGCACCCTGCGGATGTGATCTTCTGATTTCACCATCACTGCGCAACATGATACTGCGTGCTCATTTTCACATGCACGTCTGTTTTCTAGCCATTTCCTGGGCACACGAGTAAGTCGATCTGCCTTGTTTTCTTTGGATGAAACTAGCTTGACGCTCACTTTCAACTGATACTCGTCAATGAGACATTTGACAATATCCAGTCTTCTGCGCAAGAGCATTTCTCCGGCCGCTTTTGTGCGCAGACGCGATTTATCACTCAAAAGATCAGACATCCATCGAGCAACAGTCTCAGAATCAGTCATCAGCTCAATTTCGTTAAAGTGCCACACGAGAGCCAAATTTAGACCTTTTATGACTGCCTCCAGTTCTGCCATGTTAATGTGCTGTACGTTGTTCTTCCTCAGCCAGCTGCCGTCCTCAACAATCTCGCCATCCACCTCGATTGCAGCTCCAAGAGCAAGCTTGCTTGCATCGACCCACACTCGAGCTTTTTCTCCTCGCACCGCCCATCGACCACGCACAGGGTCATGTTTTGCCAGATCATTCGAGACGCTTTGGATACACTCTTGAAGAAATTCACTTTTTATTTCTTCATCCCATGAACTGCTGCTTTCACTTGCGATTCTCTTGATATATGCAGTGGCCACACGTAACCACCCACAAACTGGATAGTGCCCTGTCCATTTGCTGCAGACAGAAAACACCGTCCGACGCGTCACGCGTTCAGGTAACGTACACACACCACCGTCACGCGACCATCTCAATTCTTGGTCTTCCTGTGAAACCCACAAACCCAGAAGCCTAGTCCCAGCTTCGACGCTCTCACTGTCCTTACACACCAATCCATGTTCACACAAATGTTTCCTCACGTGCTCAACACTGACCAAATTTTTATTTACCAGCATATCGTCAACATACGGGACAACACCTGATTCAACCCGCTCATCCAATTTTATCACGGTTTTGAGCACTGCCTTCAAAATCAACGGAGCTACATTCAACCCAAATCCCAATCTTGTAAGACAGTATCTTTCACCTTTAATCATTACAGTTTGATATGGCCACAAACTAGGATGAATTCTAATCTGCAAAAACGCCTTCTTCAAATCCAAGACAGCAACATTATCTCCTAACCTCCTCCAGTTCCTCAAAGCATCAGCACAAACATCAGCGTCCCTGGTATGAGCATCTATGAAAGAATTCAACTCCCTGAAGTCCATTACTGGTCTTACCTTATTCCGCTGCGGCACAGCCATCAGCGGTATCAGTCCCCTCGCAGGGCCAAGTCTTCCTTCGTCGTACTTCACGAGCCAGCCATTCTCCATCCAACACCGCAACTCGTCATCAAAAGCCCCTTGAATACCAGCGTCCAGGCGATACGACTCCACATGGTTTTTCAAAACACTCGGACCTTCTCCGCCAGCCCACTTCCATTCCGCTGTCCACGATTTGTCTGACGCGTCATATACAACTGTAAAATCTGTCTCGTCGACTTTCAGGTTCTTATTGCAAGGATTCACTTCATCGTGCAGATCATGGCGCGCTCCACATGCAACACCAAACACTGGCCTTAAGTCCGCTGACAACGAAAGACCACCCAGCAGCGACATGGCATCTAGTCCAGCCACAAAACGATAATCGAACAAGCACTCTGTAACTACAATAGCTTTTAGCTCAACTGATTTACCGTCCACGCGCAGCACTACGTTACTCTCCCCTGCGCACCGAATCATCCCTCCATTCATTGCGTACACACTGACAGTCGACCTGTCAACTTTTTTCCCGCACAATGACATGTGTATTAAGCTTCTGGTGCATCCGGTGTTAACCAGCACTGGACAGGACACACCGTTTACCTCGGCGACGACAGTCACAAGCGCCTTGTGTATTGTTTTGGAGAGGAGGCTGGCGCACACCGCCTCTCCTACTCGTTTAACGGGCACGACGCCTGCACATGTCCCTTTTCTCCGCATCGATAACACGTGATGTTTCCAAACGACTTCTTGCTCCTACAATTTCTCGATATATGACCTACGCGACCACAATTAAAACATTTGGGGCCTGCTCCAAGTACACAATTCGTCGTTGAACTCAAGCCGGGCGCCACGCTGCTCATATCTGAAAGAATGGTCCTTGCTCTCTCAATGACCTCTTTGAACATCATCCCATCCAAATTGGCATTCGCCCTTAATACTTCTCTCACCTTGACAGGTAGACCCCTGACGAATGCACACCTCAACGTGATGTCTGGAGTTATGCCACAACAGGTGCCCAACTTCTCCAGGTCCGATGCGAACACATCCACAACCTCACCGTCCCGAAGTTTACGGTCCACGAATCGGTCCAGAGACACATACGGGTCGACCCCAAAAGCTCGCTGTAGCGCAAAGCACACCTTCTCTATGTTGAGCTGGTCGTCAGAGCTGAGACGATCAACTACGGCGTAAGCATTCCCGGTCAACCTCATCATAACGACCGTTGCCACATCGGTGACGCCTCTCAGCCGACACATCTTTCTCACCTTTCCGAGCCACTCTGACGGGTCGTTTTTGCCGTCATACTCAGGTATAAGCCGAATGTCAAGTGATGAACTCCCACCGACGACTTGTGACTGCAGCATTTGTTCAGTTCGCTCCATGTTGCCGAAATAGCTTGTAGAAAATTTAATGAGTACACAAAAAACAATATCACAACAGAAAACCTCACAATGAATATAATACACCAACACAGAAAAACACAACACTCAAACGCCACTCAACGCGAAACTTGATCCACACACTCGCCACTCTCGCCAACAACAGACCCGTAACGCAAGCGCGCCTTCCTATTTGTCACCTCGCATCACGTGACCTTTACGCGCACACACGCATACACTCTGGTATTTCCATATGCACACATACACCTACGTCACAGGGTCAACAGTACAGATGCACTTTTACACACCGCAAACACGCACAACGATCAAGGCACGCATACACTTCTACACACCGCAAACACACACACACACACACACACACACACACACACACACACACACAATGATAAATGTACGCATACACTTCTACACAACGCAAGCACACACACACACACACACACACATAATGATAAAAGTAAGCATACACTTCTACACGTTTGTTAACATAAAACCTACAGTATTAAGAACGAAATTAACCTTGTTTTGCGCCGAACGGATATTGAGAATACCTAGAGAAAAGCGTTTATTCACGGAATGCGAATCAGAAGAAGTAGGAGAGACTGATTCAGATGGCGGCGGACTGCTATGAGAATGCACCGAAGCATTCGAAGATAGTGGTGGATGCGGTTACAAGACAGAGACCGGATGACCTAGTCAATTGGAAGAGGAAGGAGCATCAGCAGAGGGGGTAGATACATGAAGCTTTGTAGGGGAAGAGATGGTACGCTGGCGAAGAGAGTTTTGGACAGCGAGAAAAGAGGGACAATTGGAGGAAAAAGATGAGTGGTTGGAAGACCTACTGTGCTTGGCGCAGTTGGCGCACTTCGATTTGGATTTGTCAGGACAAGCTGACGTCAGGTGATCGCCGGCACAGTGACCGCAGGTTGCCGATGCAGCTGTGCACCGGTCAGATTTGTGGCCTAGACCCGAGCACTTCCAGCACCGAGTCACCCAGTACCGATCATAGACCGGGCAGCTGCACAATCCGACAAACAATCTGTTGCCAGGGAGACGTATCTGGCGGCGCACCTCCGGAGACACGACGAGCACGGCATTTGTGCGGCCGTCTTTGGGTTTCGTCAGAAACAGCAGCTTCATCTGCGACGATGGGACGTTGGCGAGATGGTGGTTTTTCAGTCGCAAAGAGCTGACGAAATCCTCCGGCGACATGGATGGAACGCTCGCCACAGTGATCCTGGGAAGACGCGAGGCGGAATTGCCAGTGACCGCCACATGAACCTCATCAATCAAGTACTCGTTCAGAGACTTGGCTGCCATGTTCGCAGAGGCTTCGGTGGAGCAGTGCAGTACCATGCCGCCAGATTTTGTTGGGCGAGCCTTGGCCACCGGTAAGGTGCGGAGGGCCGACTGCACGCGCTCTGCCTTCACCGGCTCCGCTCCCTTACTCTTCAGCACTAGGGCGAATGGATGAGTGAAGGGCTGGTCGCGCTCTGAGACAGAGGTTGAGGGTGCACAGGTGTCGACGGGCTTCGCCTCACGAAAGTCGTGAAGGAGAGAGGCGCGGAATGTCTCCAGTCGACTGTCGATCACCGCAGACACTCTCTCCACGGTGAGTGAGGGGCGACCGGACGCGCGGTAGTCCTCCTTACACTCTGCACACAGCCAGAAAAGCTTGTACCTGCGTATAGCGTTATACGCAGGGTTGGTCAGCGCGGCGCACGACACGTGAAACATGCCGGCGCATCCCTCGCACGCGATGACAGAGGCATCCCCCACCGGCTCACCACACTTACACGCACGCTCGCCGGCTGCAGAGGGTGACATGGTTGGTAAGACACCGAGATCGGCACACAGATAAGAGCACAAAGGAGCGAACGAAAACACAACCACACGCGGCGAACACAGGAACAAGGCTGACGCCAAAAATTATCACATAAAATTCCCAACTCTAATTATTATAGATGTGAATTTTGGATTATTTCATAGTTTATTTTCATTTTAAGCATGTATTCAGCGACATTCCATTGAGTCACCCTTAGGGAGGCAAAATTTTCGTAGTACATGGCGAAAATGTTACCTTGATTGTGCCCTTCCTGTACGAGTGCTAAGTTGTAGTATCAAATACTGCCAAGAGATGGCTACTGCAGTCGATTCCGTGCGCTGGGTCGCCATGGGAACGGGTGATGAATCAGTGAGCTCGTAGCAGTGTCATCTGTGGGTATACTTACTTTGATTACTTTGGCTGATTCCGACATCTAGTGTCGCAGCTGAAGTGGGCTTCCGCTGACTGAAGTTCCGGCTGCTGATATTGTTGCTAGTCGTCCCATCATCTCCGGCAGTGAGTTGTGATGACAGCTCTGATATCCTGGTATCGGTGGTTCATCAGGAATATCGTTCAGCCATTTGTCCAGTCTTCGCTTGAACAGCTCTGTCTTCACTCCAGTGATGTTTCTCAGTTCTCGAGGTATACAGTTGAACATACGTCTGTCATTGTGTCTGGACGAGCTATGGATGATAGTACCCAGTTTCTGTGAGAATGCCTGAGTTGCTTCCACATAACATAACCTGCCTCTTCTTTGGTGAGCTTGCTGCTGCAGGCCTACGTTTGGGACACTTCCTTCTAGTATTTTCCAGACATATATCACTATGTATCTCTCTCTTCTTCTTTGCTGAGAGTTTTCAGCCTCTCCCAATAGTTGAGTGTCTCCATCCCTTGGATCTTGCTGGTGAAAGACCTCTGGACACTTTCACTTAGTGATGATTGAATGTTGCATCGCTGCTCATATATATGCCGAGATCTTTAACTTACACCTGTTCTGGTATAATTCGGCCATTACACTCATATGTCGTTTCCTGCTTCAATTTTTCGTTTGGACCGTATCTCAACAGCTCGAATTTGTCACTGTTTAGTTTCATATTATTTGATGAGGCCCATGTTAATACACAGTCTAGGTCGGATTGCAGTTTGACCACATCTTCGGTACTTTCAATTTTCAACAACATTCTTGTGTCGTCAGCGAAAGATGTGGTCTTGGAGCACTGGAGACTGCCATCAATATCTCCTATATGGACGATAAACAGCAGTGGTCCTAGTACCGATTCTTGCGGCACTCCACTTCTTAATTCTCCTGGAATTGAGAGGTGTCCTCGAACCGATACTCTCTATTGCCTGTCTGTAAGGAAGTTATGAAGCCATCTTCCAATGTGCCCTGTGATACCCAGTTTTCTCAGTTTGTGTAACAGAACTCCATGATCGACCTTATCGAACGCCTTTTCGAAGTCCAGATAGATGACGTCAGCATTGCATCCATCTTGTATGTTCTTCAACACTTCTTCATAATGGGTCATCAATTGAGACAGGAAGGATCTTCCTCTCCTGAATCCATGCTGTCCTACATTGAAGTAACCATGATCTTCCAAATAGGTCGTTATTTTCTTCTTTACTATGCGTTCAAATATTTTAATAATATGTGACGTTAGTGTTATTGGCCTGTATCTGCTGGCTAGTCCTCGACTGCCTCCTTTATGTATTGGAGTTATGATGCCTGTTTTCAAGCACGAAGGTATTTTGCCTGTTTCTAGTGATAGAGACCAAAGTATTTTCAGCGGTAGTGCGATTTGATGTCGACACTTTTTCAATAATATTGGATGAAATCCATCTGATCCTGGAGCTGCGTCGTTTGAGATATCTTCGATAGCCTCTACAATGTCCAGCTGTGTGAAGTCAAAAAATGACAGTTGACCATTTCGTGTTGACGTATCTGTAAAGAAGTCCTTTGGATTTTCCACTACTTTGTCTACTAGCGGACTACTGAAGACACTTTCATATTGATCTTTCAATATATTGGCCATCTCCAATTCATCTCCTGTGAGCTCACCGTCTTTTCTCGTTAGTGGACCAACTGTTGACGTTGTTTTTATCTTCTTGTTTGCATATGCAAAGAAGTATTTGGGATTTGTTATTATTTTTCGACTGCTTGTATTTCTTCTCTCATTTTTTGCTCAGTATGTGACTGCTCAAGTTGAAGTTCGATCAAACGAAGCTGCTCATTTATTATATTTCTATTTTGTTTTCCGTTCCTTTGTAGTTTTTTCTCCAGTAAGCGTCTCTTTCTCATGAGTATTCTCCTGTCTCTCGGGATTATTGACCTGTTACGTCTCTGCTTCTTATAGGTAATAAGTTCAGCACAAACAGCCAAACATTCTTTCACAATCACTTCATTTATTGTGTCGACATCGTCCAGTCTTGAAAGGAGTCCATTCCAATCTATTTGTCCAATGGCAGCTGTCACATTGTCCCAGTTTATGTTTGGAGAATAGAAATTGTATTTTCCCAGATTATTTTCAGCATCATGCTGTTTTTCTACACAACTGTTTTTTCCACTGAGGGAGAGTAATCTACCCTGTATAACATTGTGATCTGACATGATGGTGCCTTTGACATACCAAGAGTGTACTATACCAGTATTGCTTGTTATTAGCAGATCTAGGACGTTATGTGATCGAGTGGGCTCGTTAATTAACTGCACCAGATAATGTTCCTGTATCAAGTCAATGAGAGCCTGTGCTTGTTGTCTCTCTTCCAGTGTAATAATACCACTTCTCACTCTCAGAGTATCCCAGCGAATGGTAGGAAAGTTAAAATCTCCCAACATAATTACTTCTGTCTCAGGGGTTGGAAGATGTCGTAGTGCTCTGTATATTTTTTCTAATGCTTCAGAAAAAAGCTGTACCGTGGTATCAGGTGGTATATACACCGTTAACAGCAGAATGCTTATACCTTTCAGGTAAATAATCAACAATTCTGTTCTTCCGTTCGAGAAACTCGTAATTTCCTCCGTGTTAGCCGCAATGTCATCTCTAATGTAGACGGCCACACCTCCGTGTTTTCTTTGTATTCTGTCTGCTCTGTAGACAGAGCAGTTTTTTATATTTATTTCTGCATTGAATTGCTCTTGATTGAGATGTGTTTCTGTTAGAGCAAGGAACATCAAGTTCTCTTCCAGTGCATATTCACTCAACATCGGGATCTTGCTTTGCTTACATTTGGGATAAAGACCCCTGATGTTGAGGTATATAAAATTGTTTAGTGCATACATCGGTTGCATGTTCTTTCCCGAGTCTCTATTCTCTCCATTCTTGTCAACAGAGTATCCAGTATCCTGGTTGTTCTCTCTTCCATCTGTCCTATTCTTCGAAGACAAGTTTCTAAAAAAGTTGCACCATCATATTCCCTCTGTGCTTGAGTCCGAGTTTCTATCACCTTCTGGCGATTTTTTTCTGTTGTCTTGTATTTGTTTGTTTTTCATACTGTGTCCGTTTTTGGGTTTGTTTTTCGCGGTCTCTCCTTTACCAGCGTAGTTTGTAGTCTGGTTTGTTAAGGCGTCCCGATCTTTTCTCATTGTACCTCTGACATGGGGGAATTTGCAATTTTCATTCAGGCAAACGTAGGTATTATTACGGTTCGAATGAGAGGTGTGTGGATTGTGTCACAGGTGTTCATGTGTTATCGTGTTATTGTATTTTTGTGTAGTCAAGCATTCTCGTCAATAAAGATCCAGACCAAAACACTTCCTCGTATATGGTTGCAGTGCAGCGGCGGCGCCAGGATTTTTTCGGCTGGGGAGGGAATGAGGGGCTAAGGAAGACTTTGGGTCTTGACGAAATAAGAGGAACCGCACTAGAAATGTTCATAGACAGGATTTTGGGGGGATCAGAGTATCTTGGCACATTCTTGGGGCTTTGGTCTCTCCTCCCCTTGGCCCCGCCACTGTGGGGATGCCATTTTGGGCTTTTACTTCATTTTACATTTTATGTTGATCGAGTGAACAGTCGATTTGTTGTGTTGCTCGAGCTGCTACTTGTGACCAGTAGACACGTTTTTCTCACATGCAACGCAAACATGTTATTCCCATCAGAAATGGTTTCTGGGAAAATTCGACTTCATAATGAATTCCTTCAACCACTTTGAGCGTGACAATACAGACGTCATTTGAGCAATTTTTGTTGAACAATTTCCAAAAATCCAAATATGAAGTGCATTTTTGCATAATCCTTCCTTCCCAATAAGCCAATGGAACGTGTACATATCTTGGAGTGATTTGATCTGCATAGCGAGTTATTGTAGACCTTCTGAATCCCGTTTCCACTACGTCACACTACTGTTGCCACACCCACAACTAGTGATGCAAAAAACGTTTTTTTGTTGCGTTTTTTTGCAAAAAACAACATGTTTATTGTTTTTTTAGAATTAGCCTTAATTTTCATCGGATGTTGGATTTTAGTATATAGAAACGAGTTTAATTGACGTTTTGTACATCTTTACATGTCTTATTTCAAAGATAATTTAATAATAGTATAAAAAACAAAAATATTTATCAATAAATATCCCCGGAGACTGTTTGAAAGTGCATCCGGGTCCGGTAGTTTAGGTTTTTTCATTGAGAAAACCGATGTTTTTAAAGATGGTTTCAATTATGTGGATATTTGAAATAATTTGTCAGCAGAATATAACAAATTCATTGAGTAATCATGTGTTTATTTTTTAAAGAAACCATGTTGTTTATGAAAAAATGTAATGATGTTTTTCAAACTGGTTTTAAATTCGTTTTATTAATGTACAGGTCCAGAAAATCTTGACAGGAGAGCAAGACAAGTTGATTGGTTGGTCAAGTGTTTTCTTTGACAAACGTTTATTTAAACTAAAGCTTTTTTAATGAAAAAATGCTTTCTAGAACAGTCTCTATGGATGATAGATTTGATTAATGTACGTTGAAATACCTTTTGTAAAGCTAGTATCCTGCTGGTATAAGCGGCTGGTTAAACCACTTGATTTAAACTGTTTTTTAAACCATGTTTTTTGGAGAAAAAATTTTTCAACGGTTTTCGCAGATGTTGAAATTTAGAAAAAAAATTGGCGCCAGATCAAGGAAAGTTGAACCAAATAAATTGGTCTTCTATTAGTAACCTGTTTTTAGAACTGGTTTTATGGATGATGCTTTCTTTGATGTAGTTATTTGTGTTCAAATATCTTTTTGTACATTAAATATATTTCCTCAGTCGTTTTTTTCCTACACGAAAATAGTACCCGTTTTTCTGGTCATGATTGTCACTCTGATTAATGCGACCAACCTTTATTCGTATTTTTGTGCATTATTACACTAAGTTTGTGTGCATATTTGTAGTATTTGTGTAAATATTTGCAGTGTTTGTACTTATATATTTGCAAATAATTGATCTGCTGAATGAAATGATGAAACTTATTATAATCAGCGTAGTTCATTTCTGGTGAGAAAAAGGTAATGTGTAAAAAATGATGAAAAATTATGCCACCTGTTGTTTTTTTTTAAAACAGTTTCATTTTTTAGCAGAAAAAACTTTCTCAAACCCTGCTTTCTTGCACAATGATTAACTCAATAATTGAATGCAAAACTGTACTGTACAGTACCGTGCAAACAATGATATTAGGGCTTTCAGACACATTATAACACTTTTAATGTGCATATTTAATGATAATTCAATTTGATAGGGTCACTAATAGCAGGAATAACTCATGTGTTGATAAAAAATCATTCATTTAACATCCCAAATATATCGTTTCCATAATTTGAATTCTTTACATGACTCTTCAAAAAAACAAAAAACGTGTTTTTTGTGGTCGATGTTTTTCTTAAAATACATCGGTTGACGTTTTTTGATTTACGTTTTTTTCAACATTGGTTGACGTTCAAAAAACAACGTTTTTGGTTTTTAGGTCACATCTCTACCAACAACTCATACTGTGGTTAGCTAAGGATATAACACCGTGCGACGTTCATGGTGTCCGGACTTATGAAGCAATCAGGAACTAACTATAAACTTTTCCATATTTGTAATGTTAAAGTTGATGGGGGCTACGACCATTTCCTTCAATGAACCATCTGATCCAGCGCTGATGTGATGCGATGAACACCGAGCGTTAGCAAGATGGTATAGGACAGTGGTTCTCAAACCTTTTCCTCTGATTCCCCACATTTTTATGAGCCATCTTTTCATTTCCCCCAACAGCGCTGATACATTCAACAAATTCAGTTGTTACATCAAAGTAAATGTCAAGAGGTCATTAGAATAAAAATTAACGAATTTGAATTGATATGTGGTGTTTGGTTTGCCACGGAACAACACAAGTTGATGCTTTGGACCGTCTGTATTTACAAGTACAAACGACGTAATACTACTTAATCAAGATTCATTCATACAACTTTTAGAGGAGTAAGCAAAATTACGTTTTTCAGGAAAATATAATGCATGTTACAGAGAAATTCTTTTTTTAATGTACAGGAATCTCTGCAACCCCTAGGAGCAGTCACCTCCGGTTTAGAACCCCTATACTAGAGGTCTGATCAATTCAGTCGTTACATCTAAGTAAATGAGTCAAGAGGTTATTAGAAACAGAAATATAAGAGTTTGAGTTTTTTTAGTGAGTCAATCATTTGTCCTGTCCGATCTTTGCGCTGTCAATCTTAGCTTAATCTAAATACAATTCGTTTAGCTGCATGACGGCGATAGTTTGTGTTCAAGATGAAATGCTTTGTGCCTATCGTTCTATGAGATATACAGGGTCTTGAGATACAAAATGTGTTTTTACAATTTGTAAGATTTGTTACAAAAGCAGTTTATGAGATATCCTCACCAGATTTGTTTTATTTTCATAAGTGCTTATTGAAGTTTTGTTACTGTATTTAATAGACCTTTATATGGGAACCATTAGTTTCTCGAAGGACATCAAGTCGGTACTAAAAGTCGTTAAGAGCCTGTAACAGTTGCACTTGGTAAGCGTACAGCCGTAAGCTCTTGTGGAGGAGCTTGTGCACTGTTGCACGTGGTATTTGCAACTCTCTGGCAACAGTGCGGATGGACTTGCTAGGAGAACGAGTAAAAGCTTGTGAAACACGAGCGATGTTTTCCTCATATGTTCTTGGTCGCACGCTCCTCTCTCTATCCAATACTGTACCTGTCTTCATAAATTTATTGTACCAGGCACGAATGGAAGGACGCGACGGTGGATCTCTTCCATATTTAGTTTAGTAGTTTCGTTCAGTCTGAACATCCGATTCTGTAAACCACGATACACATTGTGCTATTTCTTGAGGAGTAGCCATTTAATAAGGATTCAATAAATCAGTTCTCTTCCATCAGCAGAGTATCTGAAATACAAAAGTTTTACATTTATAAAAGCTTTAATACGTACTTAATAAAATAAAACAAATATGGTTAAGATATCTCATACACTGTTTTTGTAATATTTTTTTACAAAGAGACTTTGTGAACACCCTGTAGTAATTTTAAGCCGGCACTTCAGTCTCGCAAAGTGAATTTCGAATTAAATTGGCCCTGCTTATGGCAATCAACTGAAGCGGCTCCAGCGGAACCGGAAGCGCTCCCTTTCCAATTCCTTGAATTTGCCGTCACATAGCATGCACATTACACATGTGAAATTCGCTCACCATTCTCAACCGTTACAAATTCTATTTTCGGATACCCGGTTTGTTGGAGGTCCCATGGCTGTGAAATCCGTATATGTGCATGTGAGATAGTGATTTCCTGCAAGTTGAGTGAAGTTTTCAATCATGCTTCTTGGACACGTGTTCATAATTCTGGCTGCCTTGGATCACAAGGAAATAATCGAAAAACGTCATACCTGATGAGACAATGAAAGATAGCGAAGTGGCTGCTAAGGTAGTGTTTTTGGTTCTATTGAGTTATTTTGCGCATGCCTGCTTTTCCAATATACTTATGTAATACAGCATTTGGTTTGCTACAGATTAGTTAAACTGGTACGTTCGTGCTCGACGTAAATGTTCAAGCTCACATCAGTCAAACTATTCACATCGTTGAATAATTACATCCAAATATTTGGAAGCATATTCAAATTCAATAATACACGAGCTAATAAAACATTCAAATAATACACGAGCTGACAGAATACGCATATGCACAATAATGCGCATATCAATGTGCTTACTCCTGAATACTTATAAAAAACAGTGTGGTTGACACTGTATGCGTAGGGTGGTCGTGCCATTGGATCCATCACATACAACCGCAAGATCATCTAGCACTAATGTTAGATGTTCCATTTTCCGAGTAATTACCCTGCGATAACCAAGCATCGCATTGTGAAATCATCTGAGGTGCATACAAACGTCTGGGTAAATGGAAGATGTTAGAAGATCAGCCTAAACGAAAATACCGCCTTATTTTATATTGTCAAAGGTGGACTGTTTCATCTAGGAAGTCCGTCACTTCTCCTGCTGCCATACAAGACTAGAGACTTTGACAGTGTATGTCCAGTTTCAACGGATTTACAATATATGTCCAGCATGGTTCGTTGTATGGCAAATGTTTTTCTGATCGGACTTCATAATCTTGTAACGACAACACAAATCTAAGTTATATTCAGACAGGAAACATGGGGCAGTGATGCCCACGCGCGCCTACAAGAGGTCACAACCAGACCACGAGCACTCCGTGACAGACGGGAGCACACACGCACGCACAGTCCTCACCCGCCGCAACAACCAATCAGCGGCGAGTTGGTCACTCGCTCGCCGCCGCGGGGTATGGACAATTCACAGCGTGAAACTCATACATACATAGAAACACAGTACACAACACGAACGCCAACGCGATTCACACACACACACACACACACACTTAGTAACTGTATCGCTGTTCCCGCACGCCATAAAAGGGCCACTAAAGGCGCGCGGGAAGCAGCGAAGCGCCGCTACTAGTCGCGCTCCCGAGCAACTGGTTCGCTCGGCAGAGGCCAAGCCGCCTTTGGTCCAGAGAGAGTGGACACAAGGTGGGAGCACGAAATAGCGGACAAGGAGAGGGACGTGAGGGCCCCGTACTGTGCAATACTATTGGCTTGGGAAACACCAGCATAATCTAGGGTTGGGCGAGAATCGACTCCAAAATCGATTCTGGCGATTCTAGTGGCCGGGCTGCAGAATCGAGTCTGATTCGTCAAAATCGATTCTGACATTTTCCTGGTTTACTTTATTTGAAGATTCACTCTAACAAAACACTAAAATCGAAGAATTCATATGAATAAAACTTCGTTTAGTATTAAATTAATTAAATTTTACCGAGATATACTGTATTAACACTGCGACTGGCCAGAGTTTGACCGCTGCACCACTAGATGGCAATAGCAGTCATCAATGCATATACATGGATATATATGTGTGATTGTGTGTGTGTGTGTACATGTGTGTACGTGTGTGCGTGTGTGGGATGACTCGATTGAACAGTGTCAGTAGATCCGCCCACGTTGTATGTATTGAACTTTGTATTATGGATGCGCCATGATTTTAGGCTGATAATCGTTTATAACACCCGTGTTGGTATATTCCAGCATATGAATACACGGATGGAAATTTGATATATATTGCGGCTGTACCTGCACCAGAGGTTTTATAGTCAACACATATATACACATATAGTTATTGGGGGTACTGCTCTCGGTGTTATTGGGGTACTCCATTTCGGTATGTTAAAATTAGTATTATTATTAATTACAGGCAAATCCAGTAGCATGGGATGAGTGCAAGCACTATTACCACCCTGCGGTGACTCCCATGTACCGCAAGCGCCCAAAAGATCTGGATAAGATCTGGATAAGATCACTCCATTGTTTCATTTCACCTACACTCTTCCACTATCCACAAACTATCCACAGCAAGTAAATGTATTATTCAATGAATATCAAACAATAAATATGAATAGGTAGATATAAATATTAATATATAAGTCAATATATAACAAGCAACAGCTACCAACAGATAAATAAAAACATGATTTAATCCATAACAGCAGCCAAGAATAAAAACAACAACCGAACAATAGAAAATTTAATATACACAATTCAATATGAAACAATCAACAGTAAATAAAATATTCAATAAGATATATTGTCCATCCGCTCAGATTCGAATCACAGAATCGACTCTGGCCAGACTCGACTCCGCTCAGATTCGAATCACAGAATCGACTCTGGCCAGACTCAACTCCGCCCAGATTCGAATCACAGAATCGACTCTGGTCAGATTCGAATCCGCCCAGGTTCGATTCACAGAATCGACTCTGGCCAGATTGGACTCCGCTCAGATTCGATCCACAGAATCGACTCTGGCCAGACTCGAATCCGCCTAGGTTCGATTCGCTCAAAATCGACTGTGGCCAGACTCGACTTCGCTCATTATTCAAGTTGTTATATTGCAGGTTTAAAATGTTACTATATGGTATTAGAATGTTACTATCGGTGTATGAGGGTAATTTTCCAGTTTTGTCACTATAAACATAATTATACACATTATTTGACATATACTTTTACAGCTATGTTTGACTTCAATCAAAATCATAACAAATTTCATAACAACCGTAATTTCCTCTTACGCCAAGAAAGTGAAAGTTGAAGCATGTGAAACATAATTTAACAGCGAATGTTCAAAATGAATTAAATATACAAATAAATACATGTTTCAGTGTAGTGTAGTGATTCAGTTATAAATATTTATATGTATTGTTGGTTGCTGTTTCTATTGAGTCATGCTTAATTTTGTGTATTTAGTTTGCGCACTTGACTAAGACCGAGTTTTCAGTTATTGTTTGTTGTACCGCATCTGCACTCGTTGATTTGGCTCGTTACGAAGCTATACAACTGAACAACTTGTAAGTGAACAACGTGAATGCTATGAACCGACTGTATTCACACGCACAGGCACAACAGGACAGGACGAACCAGACACGCGTACAAACAATTTCACGCACACATGGTCCAACAACATACACAATGACGCGGACAAACATGACACACAGACAAACAAACAAATCGACGTACACAACGCTGGTAGGGTCATGAGGTGGCGCAAGACGAAATTTGTGTAGCACCAAAAATTCTCGAATCCAGTTGAGAAATTGCAATATGAAAATGGAGGCAATCATGTATATAACAAATTAGCCAATTCGGTCGCAGTTCTTTAATGTTCTTTAATGCGAGCGCAATTTGTCATATTTGTGACTCAGTGGAGGTTCATGAGAACGGCTTATGCAGCGAAACGATGGAAAACAATTGAAAGATAGGGCATTGCTTTTCCACGTGCCCCTACAGAAACAAAACACACTGAAACAACAAGGTTTGTTGAGCAAACCAGCTCCGTGCGATGCTCGAGGACAAAGCAAGGACACATGCGCACACGCATACACACATTACGACATACCTCAGCCAATCAGAGGCGAGCTGATACACCAGACACTCCATCTACCGACACATCGCGCACTTCACGAATTACAACACACGTGCAACCAACGCCACCTAGACTATCTCCATTGTGCACGAACACACACAAAACACACCGACATGCACAGCACGCACGCTCAATAAAATCGTTCAACCACCGTTTGTTTCAATGCGATTTTAGCACGCGTCAAGAAATTTAATTAGGTTTTCGGTAGCTATTTAGTATATCCTATCATTTGCTCGAGCCCAAACACACCTAATTGGAGCAACTGTATTTCGCTTTGTATGCGTATAACCATTGTGCGAGATGTTGGGAGATTCCCCTGGTTACACATCAGACTCGATTCAAGACTCGATTCTGACGATTCTGCTGTCGGTTAAAATCGATTCTGACGATTCTCAGAAATCCGATTCTTGCCCAGCCCTAATGTGCACACGCATACACACATTGCGACATACCTCAGCCAATCAGAGGCGAGCTGATGCACCAGACGCTCCATCTACCGACACATCGCGCACTTTACCAATTGCAGCACACGTGCAACCAAACAACGCCACCTAGACTAGGTGGCATTGATTCTACTCACCACATTGTTAACAGTAGCGGATACAGTATGCAATGTTGGGAGGGGCTGAATTATTTTGGGGGGTGGGGCTAAACCTTGGGGGATGTCATTCATGTACATGTATCACTATGCAACGTATTAGCGATAATGCTTATATCAACAAATTCTACACAAAAAACTATTTTGATCTCTTAATGACCTCTTCATCCCCCTGAACCCTTGGATCTGCCAGTGGCTGTCCATTGTGCACGTACACACACAAAACACACCGACATCCACATCACGCACGCTCAATAAAATAGTTCAACCACCGTTTGTTTCAATGCGATTTTAGCACGCGTCAAAAATTTAATGAGCTTTTCGGTAGCTATTTAGTATATCCTATCATTTGCTCTAGCCCAAACACACCTAATTGGAGCAACTGTCTTTCGCTTTATATGCGCATAAACATTGTGCGAGATTTTGGGAGATTCCCCTGGTTACACATCAGACTCGATTCTGACGATTGAGAAATCCGATTCTTGCCCAGCCCTAGCATAAACCAGCACCTACTGACCGTATAAGTGCAGATGTCCAAGCGACAACACACTTAGAATAGCACGACCGTGTATTTGAACGGTGAGACCTGATAAACAGGAAGATCGCTACAGAACACTGCGATGATAGACGGTGGCAGGGATGCCGAACTAACCCCTGCGCTACTCTCATTTTGGCACGACACATAACTACACAAGACCCGATAAGAACTTATACAGGCGATACAGCAATGTGCCAACAAAACATGTGAGACAACATTAAAACAGTTTGCAATGATAATTACAACAGTTACACCGGCACAATACATGATATACATATTAAACAATAAAAACAAACAATGTATGTGTATGCATATCGCACCGCCACCTATCGGCAAACACTCCTCACACGTACGGATGCCGCTACAAAACCATACACACTCCAACTCGCTCACACACTCTCACTCGCTTACAATCACACCACAAATCTATAAAAAGACCATCAGAAAAATGTTATTTTCCTCTGACTTCTTTAAAGAAGACCAGGCTCGCTGGTTAATCGTGTTACGCGAAGCTCGTTCAGAGCGCGCACATAACAAAGAGCGGTGTAGCACATAAGATATATTATAAATACAGAGTAACAATAGTACAATGAATATCACAAGGCCGGAGACCAGCAAACCCTCGGCACGAAGGCCGCGGCACAGTATTCCATAACAGTGGTGTAGCGAGTCCTCCACTGAAACATTGGAGTACATGTAGACTCAAAGCTGACGTTTGAGAGTCACATTCGGAAGCTAGTTTGTTCGGCATCGCGGAAACTGGGAATTATAAGAAAATCATATCGGATGTTCGGTAGCAGCACAATCTCAAAAAGTTGTTTTCGCTGTTTCATTTTGCCAATTCTGGAGTACTGCGCCCCCGTGTGGTCTTCTGCTGCGGATTTTCACCTCAATCTCATCAACAGAGTTGTTAGAACTTACAAGTTCCTCTGTGGTGACTTGGTTCTTGGTGATCTTTGCCATCGTCGAAAGGTCAGCAGCGTGTGCATGCTGTACAAGATCAAGCACAACGACCATCATCCGATGAGCAAGTCAATTCCTGATGATTTCGTGGCAGCAAGAAGCACACGGTTTACATCCAAACAGCATTCCCAGTGCATGGCTCCAATTCGTTGTCGTACAAAACAATTCCAACGTTGCTTTCTTCCGGCCACTGTGTCTACTTGGAACACATTGAAGGAGGAGGCTTTCTCGCACAACAATTTGAACAAATTCAAGGCCAAAGTAAATGAAATGCTACTGAAAGAGCGGAATTGACTGTTGAGTCTTATTAATTGTATATATTCATATTTATTGTTATTTATTCATGCTTATTGTTATTTATTTTCTATTTATTTATATTTATTCTTATTTTAATCTCTATTTATTACTATTTATTATTGGTTGTTGTTATTTATTAAATTAAACTTTTACTCAGTGTTGGCTGTTGTTGTTTATTGAATCATATTTATTGTTGTTGCTGTTTATTGAGTCATATTTATTGTTGTTGTTGTTTATTGAATCATATTTATTGTTGTTGCTGTTTATTGAATCATATTTATTGTTGTTGTTGTATATTGAATCATATTTATTGGTGTTATTGTTTATTGAATCATATTTATTTGTGTTGTTGTTACTTATTGAATCATATTTATATTTATTGTTGGATGTTTCTTATTGAATCATATTTATTGTTCTTGATTGTTATTTATTACTTATTTATTAATATTTATTCTTATTTATTGATCGCTGTTATTTACTGAATCACATATTTATTGTTGATTGTTATTATTTATTGAGGAACGTGGGCGGAGTGACATTATGGATTGTTATCGGATGATGGTTTATTATTTATTGTTATTTATTTAATATTTTCTTTCCAACTCTCTTTCTAGACTTTTTTCTCTTCGAACTCTCTTTCTGTCTGAATCTTTTGGGCGCTTCAGGTACATGGGGCCACCTTAGGGTGGTAATAGTGCTTGCACTCTTCCCATGCTACTGGATTTGCCTGTAATTAATAATAATAATTAATAATAATAATAACAGCTACTGCATCGTTACAAGTAATACAGGTAATATCCTAGGCCAATGCGCGGCAATCGCAACGAGCACGTTATCCAACACAATGTGTCGGACGATGCTCGGGTCGAACTGACACAAGGCGAGCGAGACACAGAGAGTAGCCCTGTCAGTCAAGTTATTGCCAAAGTCCCAGTCCAACTGCCCGCGCACCGAGGCGACGGGACTTAAATAAACTTGGCCGTGCGTGTGCATCGACCCGACCGCGTATGAACATTGTAACACGATTGGCCAGGCAATAAAATCAGACAAATGTAGCCACCCGATTGGTCGCTATGTGATCACGCCAGCACGTAGGCTACTGTGATTGGTGGAACTATTTTCACAAGCTAGCACGCACACACACGTCACCTAACCTACATGGAACATTCTAGAACGCATGCCACACACACATGCGGCACATACATAGAGACACATACGCACACGTATACACATGTAAGAAGCGTGTTTGCTGGTTGTACGCAGACACAAGTCACCTGACCTACACCGAACATTCTGGAAGGCATGCCACACAAACATACAACCACGTGTGGCACATACATATTAACGCATACGCGCACGCATACACATTTAAATATGTACACATTTATACAATAAATAAAATATGCATGACGCGCCACAATCGCTAAAATGTGCTCATTTTTGCTTCTGTGTCTGCTGCTTTATATGCATGCAAGTTCGTTTGTATAATCATAAATGCTCAGGTATAACCCATTTTCGAGGAAAGCAGTGCATTTTCATTTTAATTCTTTTTAATCATCACAAATGTTCTACTATAATACATTCTTGAGGCAACAAATAATTGTATATGCTACTTTTTCTGGCTTATATTACCTTTAGTAAGTCATTTGTGTATATATTTATCGTATTTACAGTGCTAATTGTGTATTTTGTCATGTTCGTCCACTATATAACGATGTATTACAATGTAAGCAATGGCCTCCGCTAACTACTAGCAGGCCTTGAACCAGAGCCGTTGCGAGGACTTATGGGTCCCCCCCGAAGGCACCACTTGGGGCCCCCATTATAAATAAGGCACCAAATAATGAATGTATTTATTAGACTGTAATAAACACACACAAGAGACAACGAGCACCAACTGTCTATTCAACGCCCTGTCCATCCTGGTTACATAATCCCACGCTAGGGGGCACTACAAGTATGGACTAAGACACAGGACCATATTACCACACTCCTCTCCAAGATTACACACACTATCTATTGTAAGATACACAATGAAATTGTTGGATCATACGTAGAGAAGAAATAATATTTTACAACAACAATCGCGGTTAATAGTTGAATCACTTATATATAACATGTGAACATAATACTGGAATGTTACACCGCATCAGTGACGTAGTTATCTAGGTAAGCTGGTCGGCGACGTTCACGTTGGCTACGCCGCGGACCAGCCGGGTGCACGTCTGGCGGAGGTGACGGTGTATGGTAGAAATCTGCGCTGGCTTCGTTTCCGCCGCCGGTACAGTGAGCGTTTCCGTCGGCTTCGTCGGCTTCATCGTGTCCGTTGTCCGGAGTATGTTCAGGTTTCGATGTCTGGTTCGCGGTAGTAACCGGCATCAGATGGCAGCGGTTACGCCACCAAATTCGACCGCTCGGAAGACGGATCGCATAAGCACGATGACGACCCACAGCAGACACATCACCAACCCTATCCCATCTCCCGATGGACCGATTCTGTATGTATACCCTCTGTCCAAGCCGTAGTGGTGCTAATGCTCGGGATATTTGGTTGTATGTGGTGATAACGCGCTCTCTAGTACTGACAGCACGCCTATCACATTCGTCTGCTTTTTCTTGCCATTCCGGAGCAAATGACCGATGATGAGCTGGCAATGCACTGCGCAGTGGATGGCCGTATACGATTTGTGCAGGTGAACGTCCGCCGACTCCTGGGGCGTTTCTCAGTTCGAGTAGTCCACGAGCAAATTCGTCTGTGTTCATGTCGCCATGGTCTGTGCATTTCTGTATGAGCCGTTTTGCTCTCTTCACTGCAGATTCAGCATGACCATTAGCCTGTGGATAATGAGGGCTGGTGATGTTGTGGCGTACCCCCCATCGCCTCAGGAAGTCTCTGGTTCGATGAGCTACAAACTGAGGTCCTCCATCGCTGCGCATATACTCAGGAACGCCGGTATACGTGAAAATCTCGCGAAGACAATGAATCAATGACCTTGAGTCGCTCTTCGTCGATGCCTTTGAGCCGTAAATCACTGGCCAGTTAGATAAACGATCGACATATACCATAAACATCCTGCCTGCATGTTCGAAATAATCAACAGACACATACTGGAAGATTCGTGACGGTTGCTCAGCTTCGATGTACTGTTCTCGTTGTATGCTGTTGGAATATTTTCGACACATTTCGCATGCCGCAGTGATATTCTTGATGTCATTATTGATGCCGGGCCAATAGACCGTTTGTCTCGCTCTCAATGTGGTTTTCGTTACGCCCAGGTGGCCATCATGAAGACGCTGCAGCGTTTCACGCCGTAAAGCTCTCGGGATTATAAGTCGTCGGCCTAACAAAATCAGATCGTCATCAACAGCCATATCGTGCCGAACACACCAAAATGGCTGCAGGGAAGAAGAAACACGACGTTTATCATTCGGAAACCCACTTGTAATTGTATTTTTCAGCATGCAGTATTCTGGATCGTTTCTCGCGGCATCTCTAATGTTTTCCAATTCATGATCATTGATCGAAAGAACATTTGCAGAAAGCTGGACGGATTGAATGTGAGCTTCGGCTATATCGCCTTCTTCTGGTTCAGCTGGGGCGCTAGGAGCTCGTGAAAGAGCGTCTGCTATGGAGTTCACGGATCCTGCTTTCCACTTCGCCGTAAAGGTTAAATGAGTGATCTTCTCACGGAGTCTTTGAATGCGTGGATTATAAATATCAGCTAGGCCCTTCGAATTAAGTATAGGCACTAGAGCTTTGTGATCGGTGACAACGATGAAATTACTCAACCCGGCTACAAAGCAATTACACTTACGACATGCCCAAACTACAGCGAGCATTTCTAGTTCGCATACTGCGTAGCGTTCCTCTGTCTCTGTCAAAAACCTTGATCCACACTGGATAAGGCGCCAGGAGCCGTCGCTGTCTTGTTGTCTAAGGACAAATCCCAGACCTTTCAGCTTCGCCGCGTCAACTTCCAGCATGGTATCACGTGAAGGGTCAAAAAAATCCAAAATAGGCGGTGACATCAGAGAGTTCTTAACTTCGTTGAACGCTGTGTCGTGCGTGGATGTCCACATCCATTTATTATTGCGCTTCAGAAGATCTCGCAAAGGTCTGGACTTTTCGGCAATCTGAGTGGAGAAGTAACCGAGTTGGTTAACCAGCCCGAGGAATGATCTAAGGCCTGTGATATCTTTTGGACATGGAAATCTCTCTATTGCACTCGTCTTCCCGGATTCTACCGTGTAGCCTTTCTCACTCACAGTAAAGCCGCAGAAATTTGTTTCGTTTGTACCGAATGCGAATTTTTCCTTGTTCAGAGTGATGCCTGCGTCGTCACATCGACAAAGAACCTGCCAAACGCGTGCAAGGTGATCGTCGTACTTTGAATCATATATAAGGATATCGTCTACTACTTTACATGTGTTGGGAATGTCACCAAGGATTGCGTCTCCACGTCGATTAAACTCGTCTCCGCTGGAAACAAGTCCCATGGGGGCGCGCTTGTATCTGTATCGACCAAAATGCGTGATAAAGCATGTCAAATCCCTGTCCCTTGTATCGATCAATATTTGATGGTACCCTGATTTTGCGTCACATTTGGTAAAATATCGTGAACCACGCGTAATCGTTGATACAGCATCAATTGGGCTATGCATAGGGTGCGTGGGTCGCTGGACATATCTATTGAGCTTAGTCAGATCAGTTGTCAATCGACATCCAGTGTTATTCCCGTTAGTATCTTTTCGTGGTACTAGAACAATCGGATGACACCATGCCGTTGGATGGCTGACAGGTTCAATGACATCTTCCTCAATCAACTTGTCCAGCTGAGTTTTCAAGCTGTCACGGTAACAAATCGGAACGGACCGAGGGGCGGTAATGCTCACTGGTGTGGCATCTTCTTTCAAAATGATCCTCATTGGGTCACCTTCCATGCTTCGCAAAACTCCACTTTCTGAAAACACACGAGGGAAGCATTTTATCATCTCTGTGGTGTGGCTGTTTATTTCCTCATCAGTTGGCTCTCGGTTCAGATTCCACCGAGGCCTCGAGCGATGATATTGCCATCCACCAGAAGCAGCACGGGTGTTGTTGCTAGCTGTGAGTCGAAACACATCTGTGGCACTATACTCGCAACTTGTCTTTGACACCTCGTTTGTTTGTAGATCGCAAGTGTCGCTTGCTTCCAGTTGTTTCGGAAATGACTTGTGTAAAATTCTTAAATCAATAGCGTCCACCCATGATAAAAGTGCGTTGGAAATGCTGGGGACAACGTATGCCGTTGTACTGCATGTTGCTGAGCCCAGTTTTAGTTCAAGTGGGCAAGTTCCCACGCAAGTGAGTCTTTTCCCATTTGCTGCAAAAAGCTTCACATTGGCGGGGAGAAGATTGTTGTGGTCAATGTTCAGTAGGCTGGTCACTTGCCTGTTGATGATTGTCACATCACTTCCAGTGTCCGTCGCTAGACATATTCTTCCAGTTTCACCCGAGCGGGTTAACGCGCTCACTTCTGTCAACGGTAGTTTCCTGATCTTGTGACGTTCAACTGCTTGAACATTTACGTCAGTAATAATGAGGTGTACGTTTTCATCCTTGTGTTCCGCTCGTTCGCGTTGATACGAAGGTTTGAATTTCCGCTTCTTGCATACTCGGGCAAAATGACCGATCTGGTCACAGTTGTGGCACCTTTGTTTCAATGCACGACATTCTGAATTCCCATGTCGGCGACCACAGCGATTACAATTAGTCGCACGCCCATTGCCTTCCTGTTGTGTCTGTGTTTTGCACACACTTGCATGTACCTCATTTTCGTTCGCCTTCAATTCTTGTGAGCTTATTCGGGCGCTCTCGTTTGCACGGCAAATATTTAAAGCACCATGCAAAGTCAACTTTTTCTCTTGAAACATTCTTTGCAACGCCTCTTCATCACGGATGCCCATCACAATTTTATCTCGAAGTCGGTTGTCTTCGCATTTGTCGCAAAATTCGCAATATGCGGCGATTTCTTGGACTGAACATAAAAACTCGTCGAATGATTCGCCGTCCTGTTGATTGCGAGAAAAGAATTCCCTGCGGTCTACAATCACGTTTCTAGTATCTCGAATGTGCTCTCTTATTTTCGAAATGCAATCGTCAAGTGTGTCATCCTCTTGGAAAATGATATTGAACCTTGAAATTCGCACCCAATCCTCATCCAGCATTGACAAAAGAATAGCTTGTTGCTCTTTCGGGGATAACAAGTTGATATTAGATAAAGTCACGTAACCTGCTACTTTATGCCTCCATGATTCGAATTCACGCAACGATGCTCCGCTATGCAATATAGGAACCGGAATATTGGATGAAGGCAATTTCGGTGTGGTACGTGACTCATCGACTGTATGTTGAGACGAATTTCTTGTTTCGGTTCTCATCATTTGCTCCATTAAACTCGTCATTATTTGAGTTTGACGGGCTTCTCGTTCAGAACTCGCTTGCATTTGCATTGAAACTACCTCAAGTAGTTTTTCGATCTGTTTTTCCATTGTTAGTCCAATTTCGGAATGACAATATTCAATAAGTCAGTATTTACACCTCCAGATTGTCTTTAACTGAAAGGGAAATTTCTAACACTGACCTTCACATCCTGTCGGCTGCGCCATGTAATAAACACACACAAGAGACAACGAGCACCAACTGTCTATTCAACGCCCTGTCCATCCTGGTTACATAATCCCACGCTAGGGGGCACTACAAGTATGGACTAAGACACAGGACCATATTACCACAGACAATCACATAATACAAGCTCAGGTTAAAACGTCGGAGCAAAAAGGTAAAGGCTATACATAATAAATTTGATAAATTTTAATATCATATCATACGTGAAGCAACGGGGTCCCTCAAAATTCTTGGGGGATCCCGGCCGGGGGGTATGGGGGGCGGTTGCTACGGCTCTGCCTTACACCAGCAACAGCAGAACAATCATAACATGTTGAATCATAACAGGATTGATTAATTCCAGACGCAACTTATCGTAATATAAATGTTGAAATCTTTTATAAGAGTTATATATAAATTTTTAAGTGAAAATGGCATTTATTGTTTTTGCTTAAAAATGGCGTTTTGTGTTGAAAAATTGTTGTATGTGATCACTTCAGTTATCATAGAGTTATTATTAAACCTGTATTGCTACAGATAAGTTAACCGATATCACAAATAATTGAGTATACTAGAAATTATTAAATAATTAATTACGCATTTAAACACCGCAGTGGAGAAGGTTGTGTTCGCGTGTAATTTGCGGGGGCAAAGCCTCACGGCCCCGGCTGGCACACCGCAGGTCCGGCCGCCACACGGAGTATCGCAGTCACGGCCAGCACAGAAAGCTGTACGGCTGCGCGCACACGAAACCCGCCTTACGGCAATTGGGCTATCGCTTTAAGAAACGAACCCATCCGTTTCACCTCGCCAGGGAATCGAACCCTGTACCTTTCGTGCACACAGCGTGCGTCTTAGCCACTCGGCTATAAGGCGGACTAAATATTAGAAATGTGTTAACTGGCATTCCCAGGGTGTTGTACTGCTGGCTGCATACGCACAGCTTTGTTCAATTAACTCAAGCTTATATCGGTATTGAATTGAATATAAATTGAATCGCGGAATACTTCACCTGCATAACATATGCTCAACACTTGGAAATGAATGGCAGACTAAATGAACTGGGCTTCGATCCCGTGCCATTTCTCCACGCCACCAATGATTACATCAAATCAAAATCAAACATTCATTTGGTTGTGTATATATTGGCTCCACATAAATTTTGAGTGCTAACTGAACTTTTTCTCTATTGTATTGATTTTGTTGGTGTCTAGAGCTCTTTGTAATAGCTTGGGATGTTTTTGGTCATATGATAACGTGGTTCCTTGTAGCCGAACGGCTTGCAAACCGCTCGTACGTCCATTTGGCACACGAACGAGTACTTAACCTTCTCAGCTGCCTTGAATTCCAACTTGTCCAGTCTGTTGGCTTTTCTCACTATTGGTTCAGTATGGTGTCCTACCATGATTGTTTCTGGCGTTGTAGAGTTGTCTGCCATTAATTCTGGATTGGCTGGATTCACCTGCGTGGGCAACCAGTACCAGCGTCCCAGGTCCATCATATCCAACATTTTCAGAACATCAGTACCTTTATAAATGTCCATGATGCGTGAGCCGCGAGTCGGGTATAGGCTGCTGCAGAAGTGAGCAGCGCCCTCAAGAGACATTTCTATTTGGTAACCCCGAAAGCACACGCCGTAAGCCATTATCCATGAGACGGGACATCCCGACGCATACTCAATCAAGCTCACCCGAGCTTGCCACGACACAGGTGGACCCAGGGCGCCTGAATTGCATATTGATATCATGCAGCGTTTGTGCTGCACCAGTGCTGGACTGCCGTTGGTCACCAGTCTTTTTCCAGCTCGACAACACGTGTTGTTGACCACTTCTTGCAGCACTCCGCCTCCCTCCTTCTCCCGGCACGTGAAGTGACGACACGGGTCGCCAGTGTGGTACTCCTCGCCGTCCTTTACAATAATCAGACCTATGTTGCACTCCCTGCATCCTGTCAGTGTCTGGTTCCAGCCAAGCGATCTCTGGTGAGCATCGCCGGTGGCGTTGAATATACATTTTTTACTGCTGCATCTGCCTTTCATCAGAGAATTCTCCGTGTAGCCGTAATCTTCGTGAAAGCAGCACTTGTAGATGTCTCTGGAGAGCGTCCAGACTGATTTTTGCATGTCGCTGTTAGGCTCGCATACGTAGTACGTACACTCCTTGCCGAAGATCACCCACTTGGAGCCCAGCTCGTGTTTCTCTCCCATACTGTCACGGCATGTGCGATATTGACTCTGCGTGCTAGATAGATCTAGATAATGGTCAGAATCGGGTCGAATAATTCCACCTTCGTTCAGGCTAGCGGTAAAGTAGAATTTTTGGCTGGGAATTTTCTCTTTGGTCGAGTTGCCTTCGGTAATGATTCGGCTGTCCATTCGAGCTTGAAGTCGACTGTTCACAGGCAGCATGCCCGATACAAAATAGATATTGCAGCAGAAGCTGAGAACTAATATTTGATTTATCATTATTTATATTTATATCTTTGCTAGGAAAGACCACAACAGATTTTTTATACTGGCTGACTTTTGTCTATCTGACCTTTCCAGCCCGTAAATAGTATTCTTTCAAAATAATGATTGATTCGAAAACTGTTTCTCCAATATTGCAGTCGTCTAGTGGTTTTTGTTCGAAACCGACTATAAAAAATAGTCTCGTGAAATGTTGACGTGGAATCGTCGGCCTGACCCGAATTAACCCATTAATGGCGAAAATTATTTCGCAAATATAAGTGTAATGTTCGGATAGAACTGAGCTTAAGAAACAGTGGTAAGTTAGTCATATAAGCTTGTAGTGCGGCACAAATTTCGTCTCGCGCTACCTCGCTACCCTACCAGCTGTGTGAACGCCTGTTTGTTTGTATGTCTGTGTGTCATATTTGTCCGTGGCATTGTGTATGTGTTGTAGGACCATGTGTGCGTGAGCTTGTTTGTACGTGTGTCCGATCATACTGTCCTGTTATGTCTGTACTTGTAAATACAGTCGGTCCATAGCACTCACGTTATCAACTTGTGTTATTCCGTGACAACCCAAACGCCACAAGCTCTAGAAATGCATTTCAGCTTTTAGAGATAATTTAGTGATGGCAACAAATTTGGCCACTCGGCACTTGCGTGTACAAAATTTCAAGTGATATTTACTCTTTCCATTTTTTCCTGATAATTCGATCATGAATACGAGTTTGAGCATAAATATTTGCAATTATATACTTGTGTGATCCTCTTAACACAAAAATTAAACTATTTAGTGAACAATCAATAGCAAAAAATGAAAAATATGCTAGATTAAACTATTTTATTCAACCAATACATGTACACGAAACACTAAGGGTGAATTACGTTCTACGTTATCGTGGAGCAAAACATTGAAACATAGGAGATTGTACAGTTGAACATAGGAAATTAAACAATAAAAAACTAAATTATACAAATTAACAAAACAAGATCAAGCAACATATATGAACGAATTTTTTCCGGGTGCATAGTTATGCATATATTTTCCGGATGCAAAGTAAGTTTACACTGAAAAGATATTTGCAGATTTCACTGATATTTTCAATACCTGCTGTTTGTTGCGTGTCATTTTGATGGACAGTGCTCACTGGAATCACGCTGCGTGTCTCATCTAGTTGAACAATTTACAACAAGCAGTGGTCGAGGGTCGGGTCCTGACGTCACTTCACCATGTCGTTGTATGGTGTCCAGAACACATTATCTTCTGAAACCCAGTATTGACATTTTGCGGCTCTGTTTCTTGAATAAAAATCCACGTATTCACCACCGCTGAACTGATTTGTCATGTGAAGAGAGGTCACCACCATTTCTAAGAGGGAATTTGCATTCTGTAATTGGCGACAAATCGGTCATTGAGATCCAAACCACCCATGATTCTATTGTACACGACAACAACAGCCGACATATCAGTGACCATATTTATTTATTATATTTAAGTATATTTAATTTTCTTAAGTAAACGAACACCTATTTTTAGCCTTCGCAAATAACATACGCCAACCAGGACACATTTTCTCGCTGGCAACATTTGTTGTCATTCGGCATTAATGGTATTAACCCATCAATGGGATAATGCCGAGTCAAACAACATGTATCTAGGTGATATTGGATGTACTGCACTGCAGCACGAGGCCAAGTAGGTTTCACACAATCAAGTCGTCCTCGTGCTGCGCAGTCCCGTAGCGAAATAAAAATGTAGTTGCAGAGACTATCGGTGAGTCTTTGTTGCTTACGCCGGCGTAGCGTATATACGAAAAAAAATCAGAACTCAACTTGCGGTAAGCGATAAACGATAAAACGATAGCGATAAAAAAATTTAACTTGCGATAACAAATATAGTTTAACTATTTATATAGTTTAACTATTTTAAAACATACAAACTATTTTCCACAGTGAAAATTAATTAAACTAGGCAAAAACTGTCACTGGAACCAGTCTAAGGCCTACAAGTTCTATTCCACATTAGTCTCTCTGACTAAGACTTTCCCTCCTTCCTCTCCCTCCTCAAGACAGCATTCAGGAGCTGCATGTTTCCCTTGGTGAAGACTACCTTCTCAAACCTGTCGCTGGTCATGCATGTACGCTTGAGCCTGAGGACATCACCAGCAGTGCTGAACATGCGCTCCACGACAGCAGAGCTGGGCAAGGCCGTATAATACTTGATGAACAGCGAGATCACTTATCCCTGTGCATGCTGGGGAATTTCCCAGGCTTCACCTCTGCCACCTTGCTCCTGTCCCAGATGTCCACGTCCTTCTTGATCAGCTCCTCAATGTTGGACCCACCCTCCTCCGTGACAGTGGGACTCTCCAGGATGGCAAATGGGTCGTCACTGGCTTATTTAGGCTTTTCTGTCAACATGTCCTAGTTCTGGCTGGAAGGGACAGGGTCAGGTGTCACTGCCGGATCCAGAGGGGGGCTCAGAGAGCTGAAGCACCCCAAACAATATTTCTACCAACTACTGATAAACGAGATGTTCACTAAAAGATGTCAAAAGAAATAATTTTCTGGAGAAGTTGTTGATATCAACATTATCGCAAAGACGTCGCATAATGATGCATTTACACGACTGATAGCCTCAAATTTTCAGCCCCTCCCGAAATTGTACTCTGGATCCGCCACTGTCATGTGTGAATGTAATGGAGGTGACGATCTTCCTGATGAACCTCTCCTTGATGTCTTCTTCAAGGGCAGGGGCCGCATACTTCAACAGGAAGGGACCATGGTTGTGGTGGGTCAAGGCTAGTGATGCAAAAAAAACGTTTTTATTGTTGCGTTTTTTTTTGTAAAAAAACATGTTTTTTTGGTTTTTTGTTTTTTGGGTTTTTTTAGAATTAGCCCCAATTGTCATCGGATGTTGGATTTGAGTACATAGAAACGAGTTTAATTGACGTTTTGTACATCTTTAAGTGTCTTATTTCAAAGATTATTTGATAATAGTATAAAAAACAAAAATATTTATCAATAAATACCTTAGAAGACTGTTTGAAAGTGCATCCGGATCCGGTGGTTTAGGTTTTTCATTGAGAAAACCCATGTTTTTAAAGATGGTTATAATTATGTGGATATTTGAAATAGTTTGTCAGCAGAACAAAACAAATTCATTTAGTAATCATGTGTTTTTTTAAAAGAAAACATTTTTTTTATGAAAAAATGCAATGATGTTTTTCAAATTGGTTTTAAATTCGTTTTGTTAATGTAGAGATTCAGAAAATGTTGACAGCAGATTAAGACAAGTTAATTGGTTGGTCAAGTGTTTTTTTGACAAACGTATATTTAATGTTTTTTTAATGAAGCAATATTTTTTAAAACAGTATCTTTGTAAGATAGATTTGATTGATGTACTTTCAAATACCTTTTGTATAGCAAGTAGCCTGCTGGTACGTATAATCGGCTGGTTAAACCACTTGATTTAAACTGTTTTTTATACCATGTTTTTTTCAAAATATTTTTTTAAACGGTTTTCGTAGATGTAGAGATGTAGAAAAAAATTGGCGGCATATCAAGGAAAGTTGAACCAAATTAATTGGTTTTTAATTAGTAATCTGTTTTTAGAACTGGTTTTATGGATGATGGTTTCTTTGATGTAGTAATTTGTGTTCAAATACCTTTTTGTACATTAAATATATTTCCTCAGTCGTTTTTTTCCTACACGAAAATATTGCCAGTTTTTCTGGTCAGGTTTGCCACTCTGATTAATGCGACCCGCTTATATTCGTAGTGTCATTAGGGACACTAAGTTTGTGTGTATATTTGTAGTATTTGTGTAAATATTCGCAGTGTTTGTACTTTTATTTTTGCAAATAATTAATCTGCTGAATGAAATGATGAAACTTATTATAATCAACGTAGTTCATTTCTGGTAGGAAAAAAGTAATATGTAAAAAATAATAAAAAATTATGCCACCTGTTGTTTTTTTTAAACAGTATCAGATTTTAGCATAAAAACGGTTCTCAAACCCTGCTTTCTTACACAATGATTAAATCAATAATTGAATGCAAAAATGTACATAGAAGTGCCGCACAGTACTATGCAAGCAATGATATTAGGGCTTTCAGACACATTATAACAATTATATTGTGCATATTTAATGATAATTCAATTTGATAAGGCCACTAATAGCATGAATAACTCATGTGTTGATAAAAAATAATTCATTTAACATCCCAAATATATCATTTCCATAATTTGAATTCTTTGCATGACTCTTCAAAAAAAACAAAAAGAACGTGTTTTTTCTGGTCGCGGTTTTTTTGGCAAAAAAACCGTCGGTTTTTTTTTAGGTCGCATCTCTAGTCAAGGCGCATGGGAGAGAGCGGCACACACCCTACCTCGAGAACTCCAGCGAAATAGGAGCACTGCAGCTGTGAATAATAATGTAATTAGCCAGCTACACACACTTGGCAGTTCTCATATGAGAGTTTTCAGGATACACTTGCAAGCCAGTGTTGATCCTTCTAGTCTCTACCCTATATATACTCTCAGGTTGAACTGGTCTGCAAGTGTCAGGCGGGCTGTTGTGACTATTGCCGCCTTGCTCATTCTTGTTGAGTTCCTCATGCAATTGCTTCAATAAATCATCAGGAAATATCGTAGCATCACCCTGCTCGTGTGCAAGTCCGTATGTTTCCACACACTGACACGCACAATGACACACACACGCACACTGACACACACACACACACACACTCGCTGCTGTAGGCGTGATCTTATGCACTCACAAACAAGGTGTGTTCACTTTCTAATACTGATTAGCGTACACAAAAACAGCACCACACAATTAACACAATAATCATACTGTACACCCTGCTTGCGAAACTTTTCCTGACCTCGTGCACAGACAGTACAGATCGACTCCCAGTTCATTATGCCACCCTTGTGATGGAAATGAATGGCTTCAGCTATTTGTGTCTTCCCCAATTGACTGGATATTGTACAAGACCCAGTGCAGTGGTTCCACTGCAGAAATGATAATATTGATTTGTTGATATAATTGAATGAATCGGGAGTTTGCAATGATATATTGATTGATTCTTCCTATTGATATTGATTTAATCGGGTTTTTTCTCTTATTTAATGACTTATCTCTCTTTTGCATATTTGGTTACATATTCCGGACTCATAATTGCTACATGTTTGTGTTTCTGTTGTGCGCTGCATGTTTATATTTTACCCAACCTGCGCAGTCGACCCAATTTCCCACTTGCTCCAGTCGTATTTTGCGTGTCGCGCGCTTGTAATTATTGTGTGCGCTATATTTAATACATGTTTGTTGTTGTTGTTGTTGTTGTTGTTCCCAACTGAACCAACCACTCCATGCATCATCAGCCATCAGCAATTTAATTTTTATCAAGGTGAAAATGGAGGAGATATACAGTATAGATTCTATACTGTACGCTTGTTCTATACTATAAAACAAGCGTGCCTATTCGCCATTAATTTATTTAAAATCAATCTTAAAGCAACGGCACAAATGAACGCAAATATTATAATAGTTATTTAATGCACGATTCCCAGCAGCGAGAGGCGAGGTCATGGGTGTAATAGTCAGTTGTCTACTGCACTGCAAATCTTATGAGCCACAAGCGACAAATTGCGCACTTCGTGCGATTATTGTAAGCGTCAAATATCGCCGCTTATTTTCGTCCCATTTTAATTTTCCTATTTTGTGTACCATTAAACAACTACCTAGCATGCACCATGCACATAGAAACAGACTAAAAGTGTAGCTCGTTGTTTTGCGCGATTATTTTATTCCTGAATTCCCTGTGTCTGTTTTGAGTCGTTTTAATCCACTGTCCACTGTTCTGTACGAAATATAACAAGAAACCATAACAAATAGACGTTACTAGTACATATAATATGATTTCTACATATAAAATCTGATAAAAATATGCCGAAATTTGTTCCTCTGTTAACTCTATTGTTGTTTGGAGCAGCAAAAAATATGTTATAGTCATGTAAAGTGTATCTACATACATACACGCTAGCACACACACACACACATACACACAGAGAGACATGACCAAAATGTCCTTATTGATGAAAAATCATGTCACACTCAATCATCGCGCTTGAACTGGTCTCATTAGCAAAAACGTGCTCATACATACACACTGACACACACACATACGAACACCCGGGTGACCTATCTACCCTAGCTCATACGGACGTGAGGCGATGAGATGTCACCGTGTCATGTTCTCATGTGACCTGTCGACATTGACCTTGTTACCGCATCTCACAGAGAAAGGCCAATGTCCATTCTGATGACCCATCTTGTCACGAGACTCAACCAGGTCAATTGCTATTGACGTCATCGATATTTCGTGTGAGATTCCAGTCTTTCTTCGAGCTTGTCTCCTGTTCATGTGTGTGTGTATGTGTATGTGTGTGTGTATGTATGTGTGTGTGTGTGTGGTTTTACTAGCAAAGAGCAATGGTATCAGCAGTGAACGACAGTATTGCTTTATGCATTGTCTCGTTTTCAATCTTGACTTGAGTCAGTCAGATGTAAGGTGTTTGTTGTGGTGTAATTCATGCGTATTGAATCGCTTGTGCACAACAATGGTATATAACTGGTGTTAAAGCATTGAATACATTGTGACTCAGTGTCGTATACGTGTCATCTGTTTCTCTATTTCTCATTCTTTACTGTCATCCTGTATTCTCATTCCTGTTTCTCTATCTCATTATTTATTATAATTCTTATTTATTCTCTTTTAACATTTTTATTCAACTAAATCATTCTCTATTACTTATTTAAGTATCAATTTTCATTATCAATTCTGTATTTCTTTTTTATTTTCATTCTAAATTCGCTCTCTCGTTCTTTTATTTCCTTCGAAGTTCTTAATTTATTTTGTATTCCTATTTTAATTAACTTTCTCTTTATTTATTTTCCTGTTTAATTCTTCATCTCATTATCTATTCCCATTATTATTCCACTATTTCATCCCTTATTATCACTCGATCAATCATATATCTCACTCACTCACAAGCTTGGAGGGACGCATTCTGTGATGTCCCCTATCAAACACAATTGAATGTGTCTGTGTATGTGTATATGTGCGTGTGTGTATACGTTAGGTGTAAACCCTCAGATGTGTGTAAGTAAGTAAGTAAGTAAGTAAGTTTATTTGTCACGTACACTTTTAACGAATATTATTAAAAAAAACAATCATTAGACAAAAGTCCGATAAGCGTTCGCTTCTTTTCGGACAAATCTAGGTGCCAGTCATCAAATGAGCTGGCACTTACATGAGAGTTGTGTTGTTATTTATAGATTCACAAGATTTATATTCACAAATAAACGAGATACAGGTTATTCATACACACACCCATGGAATATACACCTGGGTACATACACACACGTACACATATTCACTTACATACACTCAGACACGCATACACATACACGCACGAGTGTGTGTGTGTGTGTGTGTGTGTGTGTGTGTGTGTGTGTGTGTGTGTATGTGGGTGTGTGTGGGTGTGTGTGGGTGTCTGTGTATGGTGATATGTGTTTGTTGCAAAATTTGCTGAGTTGTAGAGGGCGTGTTGCACGGCAAACACTCACACATTCTCACTCGCAGACTTATTAACTGGACAATTTTTGCACAATACCGGCATAATCATTGATGTAGATGAGGGTGTGTCCATTTACTAAGCGCGCGCGAGTTCCGCACGCATGTTTTCTATTGGTGTCGTGTTGAATAATTACTCAATGTTTAGTGAAACCGTAATTTGTAGCTGATACATGAGCGTGTATCAAAATCAAGCACATACAGACATGGATTCATATCCAGTTAGCTCAGTATTCCGTAAACACTTTCGCTCACTGATTTTCCACTTCTTAATGACCATATATTCTAATGATCATATAGTCTAAACTGGCTGGTGCGCGCTTTAAACGCTGTAAACGCCAATAACAACACTTCTTAATGAGCTAACTCCCCATATTCCACACCAACGAAGATAATTTCAGTAAACCCAGTTGTTCGACGTCAAATTTAATTTCAGGAAGTAGGTGGAAAAAAACACACGAATCGGATTGGTAAAACACTCACATTTGTCCAGTTCTGTTCAACTTTTAATTGCCACATGACAAGTTCTCGATCATCTAGCAGTATAGAATTCCCAACAGTCTATGAACCACTGAATTGTCACATTATATTCTTCACATATTTTTCGCTGATTCTTCTTCTTCCATCTTCTTTTCTCGCGATGTTAATTGATTTTCGTTGATTATCGTTGGCACAGATGCGGCCGGCACACACCTGGCTGCCACCTGGTCGCATGATTCCGCGTGCATCATGACCCCGACACGCGCTCACGCCAACATTTAGCGGCCATATCACGTGACTAGTGAGATACCATCTCACCGTCATCCCACGTCATGCACACACGCACACGCACGCGCACAGACAGGCGTGCATGTCAGGTGTGACCCCGACTCACGTGCCGCTTGACCTATCACCTCACACACACACACACACACACACACACACACACACACACACACACACACACACACACACACACACACACACACACTTGCATACACACAGAGACAGACAGACAGACAGACAGACGAATGGTCGTGACCTTGCTCACAGGGCGGTCCGTCTTTCTTGGTGAAGACACACACACACACAGACACACACACACACGCACACACACACACACAGAGACAGACACACGGACATACATACGGACATGCACATACATAGCTAGAGTCATTTGGCAGCACTGCTGTGCTCAACGGTCGCCGCCCTGGCAACTTTATAAATCACCTACCGGCTACCTGCACACACACACACACACACACACACACACACACACACACACACACACACACACAAACACACACACACACACTCGTATCTTCGTTTTCACGATTATGCTTGTAAATTTCCATCCCGA
>OU696589.1:2642447-2714947 GCA_916048095.2 Sacculina carcini
CGACACCACTGATACGACACCACTGACACGACACCACTGACACAACATCACTAACATGACATCACTGACATGGCATCAATGACACACCACCACTGACACGACACCACTGACACGACACCACTGATACGACATCACTGACACGACATCACTGACATGACATCACTGACATGACATTACTGACATTACATCACTGACACGACATCACTGACACAACATCACTGACACGACACCACTGACACGACACCGCTGACACGACACCACTGATACGACATCACTGACACGACATCACTGACACGACACCACTGACACGACATCACTGACACGACACCACTGACACGACACCACTGACACACATACACATATATGGGCGTATTTATACACAAAATTGCAAAATTATAATTACTAAATTACAACATGAATACTGCTTTTCATTCTGGTGTTTTTATTACTAGATATTTCTACCATTTTTGTATTATTGTATCAGTCCATTCTTGCAGATGTTTGATGAAAATTTGCGTGCATTTTCATCAGTAATATGATCGTTTTTCTCAACCGAGTTGTTGAACATTGCTTAAAAACTGAATGATGCATCAACAGCGCCACCTACTCGGTGACTGAATGAAACACGACCGGGTCAAATTGGTCAGTCGATGACAGTGTGCTGTCTGTGTTGGTTGTGCTCTTGTGAGCTATCTGTTTGAATTGGTTCCCTGTGTTTGTCTGTATGTGTGGTGAATGTCTGGTTGCCTAACTGCCGTGTCTAAACATATTCCTGCTAACCAACTGAAAACGGTGCGTATTAACAGGCAAAAATCATGCATATTTTAACAAGTTTGAATATTCTAGCGTAATTACATAACACACTCAAACGGGGATTATCCCGGATACTAAGGAACATTTTCTGGTCTAAAATACATAATATTTATATAATAATTAGACCTATAGAATAGTCTATGTGCAAGCATTATATTTCCTTATAACAAATATTATATTTCCTTACAACAAATATTATATTTCCTTATAACAAATATATTTCCTCAATTTTTAATATATCTTGATACGCCACTGCCAACAATGAATATCTATTGGAAGCACGCATATTAATAAGCTCACTGTTTTTGAGCTAAAAATCGATCAAATTTGCGCTAAAATTTAATATGACTTGCTCTCAAAGTTGTTCCGGATATTGGTAAAAAATCGTACCACTAGTTCCTGCGAAAGGGCTAGTGAAAATCGTTAAACTCTGAAAACGTACTCTTTGTGATAAAAGATTATATTTTACATGGAAGAAATTTGCTTCATTTATTTGTTTTGCATTTGTAGTTGTGCATGGATATTGCACTGTTCATTGCATATTTCACAAGTTGATTTATCTTGATTTCTGAAACTTGTTCAGTGCTTGTTCACCGAGGAATTTATCTCCAACAAGCATGTGCATCAGTGGCGGCACCAGGTGGGGGGCTTGAAGGTACTGAAAGCTCCCCAAAAAATGTGCCGAGCGCCCCTGAACCCCCAAAAATCCCGACAATAAACATTTCGTGTGTAGTTCCTCACATTTCGCCAAGCCCCACATTTTTGTCCTTAGCCCCCATCCTTTCAACCCCCACAGGAAAAATCCTGGCGCCGCCAGTGATATACACACGTACAATATCACTTTACTTCGCATAGCACATGCAGCCCAAATGTCAACCACTCACAAATGTTATGAATCGAGTCAAGATTAACTGAAAATTTTCACTTCCACTAAAATTCAGGCTGATTTCAGGTGATGTGAGATGTCTGATGTGATGACCCGTGTGTGAAACAATCGCGGATATGACACCGCGTGTCAGAGGTCATTGACCCGTAGTTGAGCTCAATGAGCGTCTGTGTCATTCGTCCACTTGTACTGCTATTGTCTCTGCTGCTAGCATGCTGTCAAGCCCAGCAGGTCAGCAACTCACATACACACATACATACACAATATTGTGTACATACATACACACACACACAATTTTGTTCAAATATTTGTACGAATTGTTCAATTTGTATTGTTAATATTGATCGAATATTGTTCATGAGTAAAGACCGGATGTTCACGCAGTAAAAACGGTAAAATAGGCAGATATAGGCATTTATTAAAACTGTGACAAACACGATTATTAATCAATTAAGTTGATAACACATATTAACCAATGCTAATAAGCACGTAAAACCATTTTTTCAATGTTTTTAAAAGTCTAAATGTGTCCACGATCAAGAGCAGATACTTAAAGAGTGAAAATTTATTCCGATGTCTACAAACCTTATTAGAACATATTTAATAAGACACAGATACAAAGTTGTCCACTTCAATGACCTAAGAAATTTTTAGTTGCGCAAAACCTTCATTTATCTCGTGTGTGCTTTTAAGCTTCGTCTATACATCACATCCATTTTCACCGGGAACTGGATTTATGCCGTATACTGTGGGTATAGTGGACTCTAACTCTGTAAATGTGTCTAGAATGTTTTCTTCCCTGCCTTTTATCAAATCACTTGGGGTAATATCAAAAGGTGTGTGTTTATATACACAAAGCCTTGTTGCATTGATTTGATAGGAATAGACTTCATCATTTTGACAGATGCTGAACGTTCTTCTAGCCCGTTCGTTCACATTAGCTCCGCTAATATACAAACCTTACAGATACAGATACAGACATACAGATATACAATCAATATACAAGGCTCAATTCAATATACAATATTATACAATATACAATACAATATACAATATACAATACAATATACAATATACAATAATACACAATAATATACAATATACAATAATACACAATAATATACAATATACAATAATATACAATATACAGATATTCAATATACAAGGTTCGCACAGCCAACCATCACTGGTAGGTCGGGCTGTGGATCATAACTCCGGTACCAACAAACCCTCTGGTATGAAGAACTAGATGCTCAGTCTCCGTCGACATGTGATCCAAAGTTTTCCACTCAGCGGTAGTAACGAAATATGTTCCCTGAGTGCGATCAAACATACAAACACAACTAGAGATTCTTTCGACAAGCGTACTGGAGATAGACGTCTATGCAGAATAGCCACTATGCCTACGCAACCCTTCAGTGATTCGAATTTCAGTGATTCGAATGCCAAATTAAGCCTAGCTGCATCACCTCTGTATACTTATATTTGTAAACTTTACTTGAAAGCCATCGATACCGATTTATATGATTTTTTAGACAAATTTCTAGGCAATATTTTTGACGATTTGTCAAAATAGGCATATATCTGAAAAAAATCACTAAAATAGGCAAATATAGGCATTTATGTTATTTTGCCTGTACAACCGGCCTTTATTAATATATCAACCTGATGTTATAAATGTTAGTTGAATGTTATGTTAGAGCCGCGGTTCAATCAACATTGTCATTGTTTATTGTTTATGTAGTTACTCTGTGTGTGTGTGTGTGTGTGTGTGTGTGTGTGATTATTGCGGGCCAAATATTATCCATTACAAATTACAACACACGCACACACGCACAAGCAAACAGTACCTCACAAACATAAACACACATATTTATGGTCACGTCAGAGTTTTCTAAAACACGTTTGACCTAATCTTTAGCTATCATATTCTCTGTGAGTATTTCAATTTCAAAGTCGGGGTTTGTTTGCCTTGTGTTTTCTAGACACGACTGCAAAAGTTGTCTATTGATATTCAATGATATTATAAATGATATTCAATTAGATTTCCACTAAAACCGTCCATATTTGGAAGAGCGCAAAATAATTGGGTAGAAAAAATACCACATTTGGTGAGTATACAAGCGATATATGATGTTTCAGCGTACGATATTTTTTCAACTGAGTGTTTTTGTGCCAGTCACTCGTTGATGTCGCGCATTTTAATGAAGTATTGTGCTTTTCTGCTCGTCGTCACGTTGAGCAGCCAAACACAATTGACAGCGTTGTCATGGCAACCGCTTCTCTCTCAATTGCTCATTGTGTGTGTGTGTGTGTGTGTGTGTGTGTGTGTGTCATTGTGAGTGTGATAGTCTGATTTGGTGCGTGTCCATTTGCATTTCAACCAAACAGCTGTAATTTTCCCTACACTGACTGACTGTCTGTATGTGTATGTGTATGTTTATGTTTGTATGCTGGTGTGTATGTGTCAGTGCGTGTGTGTGTGTTTGTGTATGTGTGCCCTAGGTCAGCATATTCTCAATTCCACACACACACACACGCACAAGCATACAAACACACACGCACGCACAAACACACACGATCTTATGTGGGTGGAAGAGAGAGATGGAGAGAGACGGGAGAGAGATGGAGAGAGACGGGAGATAGGGTTTTTGTTGACGCACAGAAGAAGACGGTGTTGACGTGTGCGCGCCATAATTGCGCGCGCTGCGTGTCAATGACGCACTGGCGGCAAATTCGACGCGGCATCGACAAATTGCGGCGCAGTGCGCGCGCATTGTTTGTGTGTGTGTGTGTGTGTGTGTGTCTGTGTGTGTGTATGTGTGGCGTCAAACACGTGTGTTAGTGGAGATGAAGCGGCCAGTCTAGCTCATGAATAGATAAACACTTCCTGTACACATCACAAACCTGCCGCAATTATACCGCACTTGGTCGACAATTAGACACACACACACACACACTGATACGCACAAGAAAACTACTCTAAACGTGAGGAAGTGAATCAATAAACCCTATTTTTATATTTATATCTCTCTCACTTGGTCGAAGCTTGTATCTCTCAGAATGTTTACTCTATAGTGAAGAAGTTCACTGTCGCTTAAGGTTGTGACTAAATTTTGCGGCAAGCTGAGGAAAATTATTCAGTTGCACTAGTAAATAATGCTAAACAGTGCATTAACGCTATTTTTGATAGTGACAAAGAAATACATCATGTTTACCCTTTGCTAGTGCTGCCTGGCTCATGGATAGGCTGGGAGCCCTAGACAATCATCCATATTGCCTATAGTTAGAAACGGCTCTGATTGTTGTATTATTTGGCATGGCACACGCTCATAACGCCAGTAAAGTACATGTTTGCATATTTGTTTGTTGGCGTGTGTGTGTGTGTTTGCGTGTGTGTGGATGCGCAATGTGCATGTGAATGGGCATGACCTATTCAACCGCTCTGAAGTTGTCGAGGTCATCAGGGTCAAGGTCATTTCAGCATTGAACAAACACAGTTGGATATGGCCTACTGAAACACACTATGACCGGTGGTGGTTTTCAATTACGGAGTATAATAATCGGTCGCTTAGCTTCTAATTACTGCCTAACTGTCTGTTATTAGTATATCAGTGTTGTACTGGTTGATATTTCATACCGCCTTCTTATTGAGCTGGAACAAATAGCCCACTGAATTTGAATTTGACTTGTTCGGGCTTCAACGATTGGTTGCAATGGAGACACGTGTTTGTTATGGTAACTGATCAGTTCCTGAAACATGGCTTGTTGTCATGGCAACGCAATGAATCCATGACGACGTCGGTTATCATAACAACGCAATGAATCCATGGTGCCGCTGGTGGTCATGACAACACGTTCTTGTGATCATGCTTGCGATCACATACTCACATGTTTGTTCAAGACAATGTGATATATGCTGATTTGCGCTGTAGTTGTCAGATGAGACTCAGTTCAGCTGCTTGGGCCGTGAGCTGGGCTACTACGCAGACACGGCCAACTCGTGTCGAGGATATTATCGCTGTGTCTGGCCTCGTAGAACATTCCGCTTCAACTGTCCTACAGGCACCAGGTGGGTGTCGGGTCAGGTGGATGTGGGGTCAGGTGGATGTGAGGTCAGGTGGATGTGAGGTCAGGTGGATGTGAGGTCAGGTGGATGTGGGGTCGGGTGGATGTGAGGTCAGGTGGATGTGGGGTCAGGTGGATGTGAGGTCAGGTGGATGTGGGGTCAGGTGGATGTGAGGTCAGGTGGATGTGGGGTCAGGTGGATGTGAGGTCAGGTGGATGTGAGGTCAGGTGGATGTGAGGTCAGGTGGATGTGGGGTCAGGTGGATGTGAGGTCAGGTGGATGTGAGGTCAGGTGGATGTGGGGTCAGTTCAATGTGGATGTTGGCCATTGTTGACGCTACGAAGTAGGATATCACAGAGGTGCCTTTAATAGGCTGCATTGCGTTTGTGATGGTATATCTATGAATGGTCGTGTGAAGCAATGAAGCGATAAACAGTTCTTCCATTTCTCTCGTCTCCATATCTTGCTTCATCTTGACATTCCAGACGGAGTAGACTGAGTGAACGGCGTGTTTGTGGTATTTTTGTTGTTTCAGTTTCAGTCAGCAACTGCTGGTGTGTGATTTTACTCGGCGAGTCAACTGCTCCTCCCAGCAACAACAAACCCGACAAACTGCACGCTCATCCAGCGGTCGCTTCCTCTCAATAAGTGGTATACTCACCCGTTTGCTGCGAGAAAACTGGCAATGATGCCATCATTTTGTGACCTGGTGTTTTCATTAATATAGAGTATGTTCAATTCAGCTTCAGGAGTACGTTGGAAGTACATCAAAGTGCTTCTGAAGTGGTCATTCATGGCGCAGAGAAGGCATTGCGAGCGTAATTCGTTGAGAACTGCTACAATACTGAACTCATAAAATAACAAGATAAAATGAAATCTTAAGCAAAAATGTTAACACGTGAGCGGAACAAATAACACCGTAATTGACTGATAATTAATCCGTAATTGACTGACAATTATGAATGCCGCACTTCTGAAATGAAAGTCTTTACTTCTGGAGAGCATGAACCGAACGTAGCCATACATTGATAGCAACAATCGCGATTGCACTTGGTGCGGCTACTATGCTGAATTGTCCGCTGTTGTGTTCGATGCTTGTAGTCGTGCTGTGTGTATTTGCTGCTAGCAAGGAGAGACGGCGACCTTTCGGACCTGACTCCCTCAGCGTCCGTTAATTCCGACCATCACCACCAGCGTCACGTGGCACCATCCGCCGGCCCTGGCAACTTGACTGCAGGAAGACGAGCGACCGTGCTGAATGCGCAGTTGTCACCGCCCGCAGAAAGAGCAGTGGGAGGAGAGGAGAGAGCGACGGAGAAGGGTAGTTTAAGCCACACGCAACTGCGCCACAGAACTCTGTCTTCAGCCCTCCTGGACGTCGACACAGAACTAGATGTTCCGGCACTGAAAACTGACGTGCAGACTAAAACGACACAGTCACGTCACCACGACGAAGTGAAGCTGCCGTCACTTCAACTACAACCTCCCCGGGTCGACAGTCGGGACGAAAAAGACGACAGAGAACGGCACTCAGCAGAACAACTGCTCAACGTTGCCCGGGTGGAGTTCAAGCACAAGAGTTCGGTTCGCGGGGGAGATGGCGAGTTGGGGCGGGGCAGCGAGGAGACGGGGGTGTTTTTCTCGCCGGCTCGCTGGCTGGGAGACTGGCGGCCAATGCGACGCAGCAGCAGTTCTGCTCGCCGCACACCTGCCGTCTCATCTTCATCATCATCACCATCAGCAGCAGCGAGGCAAGAACATGCCAGGTGTTGGCGATGTTTGAAGAGTTTGGTTGTGTCGTGGAAGACGTGTGTTCCCTGTGTCACTCCGCTGCGATGAACCATCACGCGTATCAAGATAGCAGGCCATTTCATTGAGTCTGTACTCTTGTGTTACACTCAGTTCCTACTCTATATGGGTAAATTACCACAAACTTGTGTGGTAATGGATTTGTGTTGTGGTAAATCCCCACTTTAGCGGGGCAAAAACACAGCACAGAACACATTTATGCACAGCGATTTTATCAAACAATCAATCAACTATAGTATTTCTCGCATTATAAGGCGCAGTCGATTATAAGATGCAGTACCACACGTAACGATATATTTCTAAACATAAGACACATTGTAGGACACGGAACAATAAAACAAAAATGAGGGGATATTACAGACCCTGTTCAATACATTAACGATTACTGCGAATATTGTTCACTTTTAGCTCTAGAAAAAATAAAGACAAGACTTGAAAATATTCTAGCAAATATAGCTATTTTGTGTGCCTTATTGATAGCAGAGATTTACTGTACAGATAATAAAGTTGCAAATTCGTGCGTTGTCAATTGTTTTGATACGATGAAAAACAAGCATTCATCAATACAAAACCACGCACATACACCTGCATTTACACCGTTGCTTCAACATACAAACACGCAACACGGGGCACGCATACAAACACACATAATAACAACATCTCATAAAATATGTATACATTGGGAGAACAAGGCGAAATAAAAAAGTTACGAGGAGCAAATAGCAATATAGGAGAACAAGGAAGAGATGAACAAGAGACAATATAGAAGATATGAAGAGAAAAGCAGAGAAGAGATGATCAAGAGAAAAACAGAGAAGAGGCGAGGGAGATAATTTTCTTTGAATAATGATATATAATAGCGATATATAGAAGGAAGAGAATGTACGAGAAAGTGAGGATGAATCAGAACTTCAAGTCCTTGATGGCGGCAGGAAGGTCGGGCAGTCTGATGTCCTTGATTTGCTGCGATATGTTCATGTTCTTCATGGCTGACATTGCGCGTGCGGGGGCTGCAGATATACCTCCCTGGTGAAGAAAAAACCAACTTGATACTTGATCATAAATGATAAATCACAATAGCTTTCATTAAGTGGCAAGTACCAATGATAAAAACGTTTATATTGTAATTTTAGCGATTGTCGCGATTTTCGCCCATCCCACACACCAGCTCACAAACATTTGCAATTTTTTCAACAATAAATTACAACAACAGCAATAAAATGGCACTTGGAGCAATAGCCGCCGCTCGAGACGCGATCATCTAGGCGCTGTGCTAACAGAGCCACATGAGCAGAAGACTGACATCTGACATCATTCACTGATAACCGACTAGATAATGTTGAGCATAGTAACTTTATTATTATTATTATTATTATTAATTACAGATAAATCCAGTAGCACGGTAGAAGTGCAGACACTATCACCACCATACATGTGGCCCCATGCCCCATGTACCACAAGTGCTCAATTAACAGTGTGAAAGCAGGCACCCGCAGAGTAGAAAAGAACAACACACACACAAACATAACGCAAAATAAATTCACACAACACACACATACAACAAGAACAATACAAGAAAGCATGAGAGAAAAATACTTCAAAGACTCATTGTCACACATAGCAGATCGCAAGACAAAACGTCCAAGGCGAGACAGTGTAAGTGAAGACAGAGTATGAGAGCAAGGCAGAGCTAGTTGGCATCTCAGTGCGAGGAAAAGGCCGGGCGCCGACGGAAAACGAAGAAAACTCGCCGTTAGTCGTGAAGGCGGGGCCAAAACTAGCACAAATAATAGGTAGATACACACTCCAATGCTTCTAGGTCTTCACATATGTTTTGTTGTCCTCTCGCATGTATACACAAGTATCATGTATGTGTGTGTGTCTGTGTGTGTGTCAACCTCGTGTTTTTCGATGCGATTCTGGTCCTCGACCCGTGATATGACCTCGGTCATACTCGTCTCCAGTACCATTCCGCCCATCACTATTTCATTGAGAATAAAGTGAACCTGATCGTGTACGCACACACACACACACACACACACACACACACACACACACACACACACACACAAATGGGTACTCAATTGTGATTATTCGATGACCAATGGAAGATTATTACGAAATAAAAGAATAAATGAGAGATAGTTTGGATTCGAGTCAGGTTCACACAACATTAAGCAATTTTATGACTTGCTAAATGTGTACAGAGCAAAAATAACAGCACAAACACAATGTGTTGTTAACGTCACTCACAGTCTAGACAGAGTACGTCCAAAGACCAAATAATTGAGGAAATCATTGAGAAATACTGGCAGTGCAGAAAAAGAACGTGATACATGTTGGCTGTATTGTTGTGCGTGTGCATGTGCTAAGTTCCTGGGCGCACCTCTGACAGTTCAGAAGCACGATCTAATCAAACGTGCTCGGGGGTCAGGTGATGTCAGTGACACGGTCATTCGTTTGTATGTTTGCATGTAAGAGTATGTTTGCATCCATTTGTATGTTTGCATTTAAGAGTATGTTTGCATCCATTTGTATGTTTGCATGTAAGAGTATGTTTGCATCCATTTGTATGTTTGCATGTAAGAGTATGTTTGCATCCATTTGTATGTTTGCATTTAAGAGTATGTTTGCCTCCATTTGTATGTTTGCATTTAAGAGTATGTTTGCATCCATTTGTATGTTTGCATGTAAGAGTATGTTTGCCTCCATTTGTATGTTTGCATTTAAGAGTATGTTTGCATCCATTTGTTTGTTTGCATGTAAGAGTATGTTTGCATCCATTTGTATGTTTGCATTTAAGAGTATGTTTGCATCCATTTGTATGTTTGCATTTAAGAGTATGTTTGCATCCATTTGTACCTTTGCGTCATGAGAGTGTGAGTGTGCCATTATGTATCAGTGTGATTTAACCGTGAGTGTGGAATAAGATCCGAACCAGTGATGTGTGTTACTTGCATGTCCGCCTTATCAGAGTATTCGTCTTGACATGGAGGACATGGATTGAACAGAGGGTGAATAACCAAACAGTTGTGGGGGTCATTTCACCTTGTCCATGTGGAAGATGAGATCAAGCTCACACACATTCTCGAAGCATTTGTCCAGCGTTTCGACGAGCACTTGAATCAGATCGAGAATGCCCAGCTCCGACTCGCTCGAGTCCACGCAGAACACGAAGTAGAGTGTGGCGTAGTGGCGGTAGATGAGCTTGTAGTCGGCCCCGCCTATCAAGCTGCACGTCGGCCACAAAATAAGTGTGACATTGAAAACAACACTCATAATGCGCACATACACCGAACAAATTACATGTCAATCAAGTAAAAATTTGACCAATAAATAGATTTAAAAAATCCTTATGCCAAAAAAATGTAATGCCAGAAAAAGAAGTCAACTTTTAAACAAAATGTACACGCGCTGAGAACACAAAATAATCCTGCAAAAAGATAAGTAACTTTAGAAAACATACACATAGAACAACATAAAATGAAGATAAAACAAAAATAGAGAGGAAACACAAGTCAATAAAATCAATGCCGGTTAATAGCAGGTTAGTCACAAGTTGAAGGAGAGGCAGATATAAGGTGCCGGTTGCTATGGAAACTCACGTTCCTCCCTCGAGGAAATTACACACGCTGTCATCCCTCCTGGACACCAGTTGAAACGTTTCTTTTATGATTTTCTGTTGAGATTCTTCATTCTACACAGGCAGCACAACAAGACATAACAATGATATTACCCGTGTGTTTTCATGTTCCTCGCTACTTTCTTTGCGTCCTTCAGCGTGTCCTCAATCAATCACATCGTTTTGTTCTCTCCGAAACCGGTAAGTGCTGAATCTTAATACTACAAGCCACAGGAGAATTAAGTGATTCTTTTAAGGAATTGAGCAACAAGATATTCTAGCATTTGCCTATCCAAGTGGTGTTGAATTCTGTCCGCTCTTTTCACGGATCCAGTTTATAATTTTAATAGAGTTCAACAGTTAGACGGTAAGAACAAAGTGTATACTCTGCACAATACTCACATAATAATGGTAAAACTTGGATAACCTAGGCTTTCCGTGGTTATTGAATACCAGCACAGCTTTAATCATTCTTTTGCGGGTCAATAAAAATGTACTAATACAATGCAAAAGAGAAGACTATTCAGATTGTTTATATCACAACATTATATCACCGTGTCGATAATGTCACAATATCGTTCTTTCAAGTGACACTTAGTGAAAAACATTTTGTAAAAATATAGTCACTCTCAAATTTTTCGGTCGGAGTATCCATGAATATAATGAATGAGGCCTAAAATATTCAAAAACGAGTTAAATTGATCTAAAATTTTATAAATACCAATGGGTAAACGAGACAAATAAGACCCAATTGTTATCAGCTGATTCCATGTGAAGTATGTAGCTATATTGGTCCGACCACACTCAAGGTTGAGATTGGTCAGTCTCGTGGTTCCAAATATAGAATCGTGCACATTTCACTTAAATGACTTCAACTAGAAGTAATGGGCATTCGTTTTGTTAATATAAGGATATATTGTGCCTTATAATTATTTTATCTCACCTCATTTGTTTATATTGACTTGCTTAGCGGTGTTAATCAACATTTAACGAGCAGCATTATTTCAAGTACTTTATGCTTTAGTTTGTGATGTTATTTGGTATCCTGCACACTTAACGTCTGTGCTATGCACGTGCGTGCGGATGTTTCGCTAGTGTGTTTTATCGCTTCAAAAACGTCTGGTTTGTCATGACGCTGCCCTGATAGACACATTGAATATGAACACGATATGTTTAACTTGGTGCATATCCTGATAAGAACCGCAACATCGGTGTTATCTGCGCCGTTTCTAGTAGTATCAGTCATGTTTATTCAGTGGTTCTCAACGTTATATAAGAACAAGTTTCATACATGCATTCGTCGAACCCTTCGTGTTTAAGTATTTTAAGTAATATCACAAATAATGTACGATCAAAACAGTCACAATTAGGCTCCTACTGAGTGGACCTGTGGCGTTTAGGTAGCCGCGAAGCGACACAAGTTCATCATGTAAATTTTTTGGACCGACTGTATTTGACACAAGAGGACAAAACGAACATATCACACATACAGACAAACATACAAACATACAATTGGTCAAACACACACATGATCCAACAGCGCACGCACAGTGACACAGACAAACACGACTCACAGACATACAAACCAATAGCAAACGTGCAGTTAGACTCGGCGAGTTGGTGTACGGCGTAATTGCACGTGGTGCACCAGAGAGCAAGCTGCTTGCAACACAGACATCAATACCAAGGGGTATTGCGTGATTAGCTGCAGCCAATGATGACCAAGCAGAGCTTGACGTCTCGAATCATACAAGTAGGCGAACCAAACCGCTGAACCCACTGGGGCTCGAACAAACCCAGGTTAAGAGCTACTGTAATCATTGCACTGGCTGCACACACACACAGTGTATGAACGGCCAAGCTATGTGTTTGTATGTATGTGTGTTTGTATCAGATTGTCAGTTACTGTTGTGATGGCCGTGTTTCTGGTGAATATTTGCAAGTTCAGCGGCTGTGGCCTCACCTATCCCTCGCTGTCCGACCTCATACAGCACATCGAGGAGACTCATATCGGTGAGGTGGCACGTGCTAGTCCAGCTCAACGACTGCCTGAGTTCTGGCGCTCACAGACAAGCACCACGCAAGAAGCCAACTAGATTGCATTTCATATCAACATAATATATTTGTTTATGTTATAATAATAATTATTAATTACAGGCAAATTCATAAGCATGGTTTGAGTGCAAGCACTATTACCACCGTGCGGTGGCCCCATGTACCTGGAAGCGCCCAAAATATATAGCTCGTTTGAGAAAAGCGAGTTTAGTTACATAAAACGCATTCACATAAAATACATTAGAGATCGTTATACAATGATGTTTTTATCTTTTCAGGGGTGGTTGTAGCCGTATTATTTGTATGAGGGTTGTAATTGAGGCTGTGTAAATGCATATTGAGTGTGTAAATGCCGCCTAATCGAGAACATGATCCATTCATGCTTATGTGTGTATGTGTGTGCGTATGACGTATATTTTTGTCAAATAAAATTTTCGCATCTAGCATATACAACTCATACTTCTTGACTATGCCTTTTAAACCAAAGGCTTTTTTCATCATATTCATTTGAATATGTTGAATATGTATACATGTGTGTGTGTGTGTGTGTGTGTGTGTGTGTGTCAGCAGAACGCGAGTTGACACTGTCTGATCCAATCAACAACATCATCAACACAGATCTCACTGATCACCACCTGTCTTCATCATCATCCTCGTCATCGGCGCTTCTCTCGCCGTCCGTCGCCTCGCCGCCTTCCTCCTGCTGTCCGACAGTTTCGGCCGGCGCGTTCTGTGCGTCGTCGCTCGTCAAGCCGCCGGCCAGCATCCCGCTGAGCTCGGCGCTGCGCTTCTACTCGCAGCTGCCGCACAAGAAGCCGCTGCAGTTGCCGGCGTTGACCAGTGCGGCGGCCGGATCCGGCGGTTTGACGGCACGTTCGTCGTCCGTCCGTCAAGTCGTGCCGGCGAGTCTGGCGGCCGGCGGAGATGCCAGTGTGATGTTATCAGCGGCGCAGGGTCCTGCCTCGACGTCAAGACGGGCCAACTCCACTGGCAGTACGTCTCCTGGTGCGTGAACTTGCTGTTCCGTCATACTGCGGGCACTGGTCTCGTCTTTCACTGTTCCCCCACACATGATGTGCATCCTGTATGCTTGCACCATGTGTAGCAGCTTGTTTTCCAGTAGTTGTGTAGTAGTCCAGGGGACGGCTCATTTGAGGACTGATTCTTACCTGTTCTAGTGTTCAAGTTCAAGTTCAAATTGTATTTTTTCCACAAGCAAAGAACAAATAGCATAACAACAATAGGTGAAGAAAGTGGATATAGAGTCTGCTGAGACATTGTCTCTTTTGCTGACTTATGTAATAATGATAATTTTGGTCCAACATGAAACATTGACAAGTGATTAAATAATAATTATATGATAAAGTGATTAAACATTGTTATATATATATGAGTTGTTAAATAGTTATATATATATATATATATATATATATATATATATATATATATATATATATATATATATATATATATATATATTAATGTGTAATGTATGATACGTTATATTATATAGATTTAATGAAACAATATTTCCAGATACACAATTCATAGTACTCTCACACACATATTGAGTGTGACAAAGAATTGACAACGACGATAATGTCGATGACAATAACTGACGATGACAAATATTCAACACTGTACACGAGTCGAGAATATGTTAAAAAACACATTTTTGGGATGCCAGCACGCTATCATGAGGAGGTACGACATCATACGTCAGTGATCCAAATCGAGCAAGTACTTTTCTATTTTGTACTTGAAGGAGCTAACAGTCATTGAGGAGGCCTGTGTTTTCAATGAATCGGGAAAAACATTCCATGTTTCAGGTCCTAAATATAAGATAGAATTACGGAATAATTGAGTCCGGTAGTTCGGTACATGTATATTTATGTTATTTCTTCAAGTCAGTTGGGAGTGATGCAGAACATGGAAGATTCCATTTTCATGTTTTATCGATCTGAATGTATCCAACAAAAGAAAATATCTGTGAATGTGTCTTAACTTCCAGAGTTTCGCTTTTCTAAAGATATCATCTGCTGAGTCATATTTGTTTTTCAAAGACATTATTTTTAGAATACGTTTTTGTTGAACGAATAATTTGTCCAAAAAAGAAGGCCAAGTACACCCCCAGACAGATACACAATATATAAGTTATGAATAACAGTGTATTATATCGTCCGCATTGCTTCTGTACTAAGCTTATTACGAACCCTATACATAATGCCGGCAATGGTGGATAAATTCTTGCATAGATTGTCGATGTGATCATTCCAGTTGATATATTCATCTATTAACACCCCAAGAATTTCACTGTTTTTACTCGATGCACCATTTCTCCATTTAACATCACTCTGTCCAGGTGATGTGTGAGTGATATGTTCTGAAATATCATTATATTGGTTTTAGATGTATTTATTTTCAGTTTATTTGCATTCATCTAAGAGTTCACGAGAACCAGTGTTTGTGACAGTCTAGAGTGAAGGCATTGTAAATCATCAGCGGAAACAAGGATGCTCGTGTCGTCAGCGTACATTATTAAGTGCGCTTCTTTTGCAACATTTGTTATATCATTTATGTATAGCAAAAATAAGATTGGCCCCAATATAGATCAACAAATTGCTTCCGTCCGGAAAGATAACTTTCGTATAATTTATGAACGGGCCCTCTCAATCCAGCGTTTTTTAATTTAGCAAGTAAAATGCGATGGTTCAAGGAGTCAAATGCTTTGGAAATGTCTATAAAAATTGCAGCCACATATCGCTTTCTATCCAATTGCTCATATATTGTCGAAACAAAATGCAGAAGAGCCGACTGGGTTGATGTATTTTTCTAAATCCAAATTGGGTGTGAGATATAAGACTTTTTGCTTCAAGAAAATCAATGAGTCTGCATGCAATGGCCTTTTCATAGATTTTACTCATGACTGGTAGTATGGATATCAATATGTAATTATTGATGTCCGTCTTGGCGCCTGCTTTAAACAGAGGTAATGACTTGGAAATTTTTAATTTAGTGGGAAATATGCCTTTACGGAAGGATAAATTAATCAGGTACGTGAGAGGAGCGGATATGAAGTCTGCGGTCTTTTTAAGCATGAAAGCGGTTACTTCATCCCACACACACGTGTGTGTGTATGTCTATGTGTGTGTGTGACAGCTATAATCCTGTCTTATTGTTTGGTGTTGTCTTGTAACATTTGCCGTTGAGCTTATTGTTCTATTATGTTTTGTGCTTGTCTTGTTACAGTGAATCTTGTCTTATTTTCTCATTGTGCTTGTCTTATTACAGTGGATCTTGTCTTATTTTCTCATTGTGCTTGTCTTGTTACAGTAGATCTTGTCTTATTTTCTCATTGTGCTTGTCTTGTTACAGTGGATCTTGTCTTATTTTTTCATTGTGCTTGTCTTGTTACAGTGGATCTTGTCTTATTCTGTCTTAGTTTGCCTTGTTACAGTGGATCTTGTCTTATTTTGTCTTATACTCGTCTTGTTACAGTGAATCTTGTCTTATTTTCTCATTGTGCTTGTCTTATTACAGTGTATATTGTCTTATTTTCTCATTGTGCTTGTCTTATTACAGTGGATTTGTCTTATTTTGTCATTGTGGTTGTCTTATTACAGTGGATCTTGTCTTATTTTCTCATTGTGCTTGTCTTATTACAGTGGATCTTGTCTTATTTTCTCATTATGCTTGTCTTATTACAGTGGATCTTGTCTTATTTTCTCATTGTGCTTGTCTTGTTACAGTGGATCTTGTCTTATTTTCTCATTGTGCTTGTCTTGTTACAGTGGATCTTGTCTTATTTTCTCATTGTGCTTGTCTTGTTACAGTGGATCTTGTCTTATTTTCTCGTTGTGCTTGTCTTGTTACAGTGGATCTTGTCTTATTTTCTCATTGTGCTTGTCTTGTTACAGTGGATCTTGTCTTATTTTGTCGTTGTGCTTGTCTTGTTACAGTGGTCAGTGATGAGCTGGATGACAGCGGCTCATTTGACTCTGATAACAGCAATGACTCGTGGACCACTCAGGAGGAATTCTCGTCCGAGTTCATCATGCGATATGGCGCCAAGTGGGTCTCCTATCTCTCTCTCTCTCTCTATCTTTCTCTCTCTCTTGTTCTTGATCTGTCACACATTATTATTTGTATTGCAATCAACAAACAAGATGAAATGGGAACAGCGTGAACGTTATAAATTGCATGCCTGCCATTATCATGCATCTTTATGCATCAACAAACAGACAGACAGATAGAAGAGAAATAACATTAGAAGAAAATACATTAGAAATCAAATAATATGAAGCGGAATCAGAACCATTCCCAAACTTCCACAACACACAATAACAATAGACAATATTCTTCAAAGGTGAATACAAAGAGAAAATAAGAAAAGACAAGCGCTACTCCAATTTCGCTTTGATACAACACGTTTTAAATTGTTTGATAAGTTATTACTCATTGTTTTATACGTTATAATGTAAGTTGTTTCACAAATTATCATTTTTCTACTTTTTATTGTTATATTTTCACTATGTATCTGATGGCGATTTGTTGTTGTTTTGACAGCATTAAAATTGTTGTTGTTGATGTTGTGGACAGGCCGGATTTGTCTAGCATTGGCGACGAGAAGCCGTACGCGTGTCCTGTGCCCGGCTGCACGAAGCGATATAAAAATGTCAACGGCATCAAGTACCACGCCAAAAACGGACACAAAAAAGACTCCAAGTCAGCCCCGCCTCCACACACACACACCAACACACTAACACACACACACACACTAACACACCAACACACTAACACACTAAGACACCAACATACCAACACACCAACACACTAACACACTAACATACCAACACACTAACACACCAACATACTAACACACACACACACTAACACACCAACACCCAAATACACCAACACACTAACACACTAACACACTAACACACCAACACACCAACACACTAACACACCAACACACCAACACACTAACACACCAACACACCAACACACACACACTAACATACCAACACACTAACACAATAACACACCAACACACTAGCACACCAACACACCATCATACCAACACACCAACACACTAACATACCAACACACTAACACACTAACACACCATCATACCAACACACTAACACACTAACACACTAACACACTAACACACACACACACTAGCACACAAACACACACATGAACACACACACACACACACACACACACAATTATGGAAAAGAGACGGGACAGCACGAGCTTAGCTCATATCCTGTAGAACAACTATGTGAGTACACCCACACACACACACACACGTGAACACACACACACACACACACATGCATATAAACACGCATATACACGTACACACGCAGTATGGCTTGTTTGTTAGTCGAGAAATTGGCTGGAGCCTGGGTGACGTAACACTTGCATATATAACTAACACATAGCCGGAAAATATTGTGCTTGCGTTCTGCTGATAAGTCTGCGTGATGTGTGTGTGTGTGTGTGTGTGTGTGTGTGTGTGTGTGTATAATCAGGGTAAAGAAGATGTTTCGGTGTCATTGTGGCAAGAGTTACAAGACCAGTGTGGCTTTGCGAGCTCACGCGACGGCTCATCACCAAGGCGTTCCTCTCACTACCATCTCGACTGCGTCCGGGGAAGTGCTGCAAATTCCCAGCTCTCAGGTCTCTATCTTGATCTATCTCCATATCCCCATCTATCTTTATCTATCTCCATATCCCCATCTATCTTTATATATCTGCATATCCCTACCTATCTTGATCTGGTTCTTTCTCTGTCTATCCCTATATCTCTGGCTATCCCGCTTTTTATCTTTCTGTCTCTATCCAAGCCTCTATTTTTCAATTTCTCTATCTATCTATCTTCCTCTCTGATTATATTTAGCCCTCTCTGGCTCTCTCTTCCTCTATATCTCTGTTCTGATGTCTTCCACGCTCTTTCTGATACCAGTTGTGTGCGGTTCTTTGTGCGAGTATTGCTAGTCAATTTTTCTATCTAATTGTCTAACTCAATGCAGCATCGTTAAAACAATGAAATATCAGCTTGTATTGGTTTTAATTTGGGCTGGTTTTTGGGTTGGTTTTTACGTGTTAATATGCCGTTGGATTCGCTAGGCTTCCACACGAGTATTTATTTTCATTTAACCGGCTTCACTCGACTATTTGTTGTGCATTTTGTTATTTTCGTATTATTATATTTCGGCTCGTTCTGTGATATTGTATATTTATCCTCGTGTGTCTATATATGTATATCTATTTGTCTTAATGTTTAATTTATATAGGATTTTTTATTTTCATATTTTATTTGATATTTTATATGGGTTTTATATGATTTGCTATGAACCTGTATTTGAGCGTAATGTCGTTGTGTTGGTCAACTTTTCCCCGTAGTGCCGTTCAACTGTAGCTACCGTTCAATTAGAGGTTTACAGTATATTAGTACTTACATATTTGTGTTAATATTGTATATATATTTATTTATCTTGAAATCATATGTATTTATTTATATTTATATTTGTCGGCGCTGTGTGTGTGTGTGTGTGTGTTATCAGGTGGCCTCATTACAGCCCGTTCGTGTCAGTTTTAGCGCACTGATGAGTGGGCAGCTTAGCTCGCTGCCAATCAAGACAGTGGTGGGAGTGCCTTCCTCCAGCTCCCACGCGGCCCACACCACCAGCACGCCGGCCACTCAACATCTCTTCAGCCCGTCGTTCAAAAACTGCCTGCTACCCCGGCGCGCCACCAACCACGTGCTGTTGACCCGCTGTGATGACGTCACAGGTCAGCGGTCGCGCGGGTCAGGTCAGGTCACGTCGTCGGTCAGCACTTCCACCACGTCTGTACAGGCGAGAATTACGTCCCTCATTGTCTGTTAAGTGTTAAGCGTTATTAGCCAACATTATTTGGAGACAATAATCTTCGCTTATACTTTCATTTATTGAAAAATTACCTTTTTATTGAACAATTTACATTTCATATTTACTATTCAACTTTGGTGTTTTGTTACTGGACAAATGGTGTCAAATGGATCTTGAAATCTGGTATCATACATATCACCCAGCTGATTCGTCCAACTTTCACTTATTTTTATTCAATAGTAATCAGAGAAAATGGGAGTAATTGAAGTGTTGTGATAGTATCAGGAAGTATCAGGAAGTATCGCGCACAGGACTGCATCTAAACTGACTGTTTATATGACATGTTTTCAAAATAGGCCACAAATGAATCATATTTTGTATTTTAGGCCAAACTGAATCTTATTAGGCCAAATATTAGAAAAAAGGCCAAAATCGAGGTTTTTGGCCCACTAAAGGTCAATATGGGAAACATATCAAATTTTAACTAGTTAAACTATATGAACCTCGGACATTTGAAGCATTTTATTAAAACAACCACGACAGGGCGTACAGCTGCCAAACAAGAGAGGGCATGTCCGGTAAAAAAGAGGACGTTTGGTCGCTGTATATTAGCAACATTAATTGCAACTTCATTGACAAACTGTATTTCTAGCAGAAAGTCCTACGCCCACATTAATTTATCTCCAGCTGTCATCTGTTATCAGAAATCAGAAACGAAGTGTCACTTTATACAACAAAGTATTGGCATGGATGAAATTATACATACAAATTACACAATGTGCACACAAATGAAAATGCATCATGAACAACTTGGGCTCACATCGGAATAAGACACACAAGAGTCACACTAAAACACGTATACTACAGAATAACGATTAATATCGGTGTGGGCTCAATAATCTATGTACACATCCAAAAGATATTCATATAATTTGCTGCTGAAGGATTTATAGGAGCTGGAAGATGTAATTGAACGTGCATTGTTATTATTAACTACAGACAAATCCAGTAGCATGGGAACAGTGCAGTCATTGTTACCACCCTAAGGTGGCCCCATCTACCGGAAGCAGTCAAAAGATGCAGAGTTAGATTAATATGAATTTAGTTTTGTTAAGCTCATATGAACCCATGCACCACTCAAGCGAACCCCTAACACCCAATGAGAAATAATATACAATGTAACCCCGCGATCACACAATCATGTGTGTGTGTGTGTGTGTGTGTCAGGTGGGTGCATGTGGAGATGTGGGCTCGTTATCTAGCAACACATACACGGGTTCACAGCGAGTTATTAGTGGCGGCGGTACGGCCACGACTCAGCGACTGTCTCTGGTGCTGCCATCTACGACGGCCAACAGTGCAACTAACCTCGATCATCACTCAGGCAGTCTTATTGTGCAGGTGAGCGGCGTAACCACACGCCCGTCCCACATAATTGCACACCCTGGGGAAAGTTACATGTGTGTGGCTTATTAATAACTCAAATTAATAAAACCATGTTTATACAGATACCACAACTTTCTACAAAAATGAACTAAACGTGGTTTGATGGTAGCAAAGTTTGGAATATTTTCTGAGTAATCCACAGACTCGACGATACATTATTTGATAGATATCAGTGCCAGACGGTTCCGGAGCTCTTGCGCCATTGTCATTTTCTCGTATTTTCTTGTAAATGTCAACTTGTGAAATTTCGTCTCGAATGCAATCGGACTTGACAGTGTTATATTACTGTGGGACTCTTGCGACACAGTCACCAGTCTGAGGTCCTGAGCGGCCGTCTAGTTTGCCTGTCTAAAACTGGCCCTGCTGTAATCGTGGACAACAAAAACACACAAAACTCGCTCTGGTACCAGCATTAAAACGATTGTAATTACTGATAATGGTTCGTTGACTCGACCCTTCAATATCTATTGTTGACAGATTTATTGTTGTACTTCTCCTCTGAACGAGTGGAACCAAATAAAACGATGCAGAATTAACAACTTCAGAAGCCTCGCTAAAAGCAAAACTTCAAAATCCGATTATGTTTTTTGTCAAAAGCGAAATTTCCCGTATTTCTGTGGTCAAATAGCCAACAGAAATATGAGCATGTATTGACGCCAACCTCATTTGATATTCATCACTATTTCCCCAGTTTCCATCATACCATAACAACCTTACCATGACAACTTAGGAACGTTTGTTTTACCGATCAAATTTGCGTGTCCAAATGTTCACGCATCCAAAGTCACAGTTATAATTCCTACTACCACTTCTCCACTACACAGGCGCATCTGATAATATCAACATTATTATCTATAATAAAACAATGTGAACAACGTGAATTTGCAACAGCGTGAACGTTATACATTGCATATCTTGATAATCAGGAGACGCACAGAAAGAAGAGCAACATTAGAAAATAATAATAATTAATGATGATTAAATGAATGAATAAGATTTTACAGGCAAACCTTGGTGTGTGTTTGACTGTGATCTGTGTATGCATGCATGTGTGGGTGTGTATGTTGATGTGTGTGTGTGTGTGTGTTAATGTGTGGGTGGGTGTGTCAGGTGCGTCGTTCAGCTACGTCTTCGTCTGTATCACCGTGCGGCGCTGACTCCAGTGCATCAGACACTAGCGACCTCTGTGCGGCCAATATTTCGTGCGACTCTGACATGCCGACTCACGAACAAGAACGCCTCGATGATATGTTGTCTCTGTCCTGCTCTTCAACACCTTCTTCGTCATGTTCACTGTCGGAACCCGGCCTGCTATCAGCCCATGATGAGGACGCCTTCCTCAGTTCCCTGGTTGTTTCGGCCAACGAGCAGCAGCAACTCAGTCTGCTTGTGTGACACAACTATTGTGCAGTGTGATATCTGGTAGTCGGCCCACTCCGCACCCTAGCTCTCCCTCTCTCCCTTCCTCCCTTCCTCACACTCACTCACTCACATCACGGTGCGCTTCTTCGTTCCATCTCACATTATTAGTTCAGCTTGTACTTGCCGCGCTATCGCCGCCAGATTTCACTAGTTTGTTACTTACTGCTCAATCAGACAGATGTTCAGCGCCTGTTCTCTCTTGCCGCTAATTCTCTCAGCTCTTGGAATAATGAAATTCAGTAGCATAAGATATTATAATTGAGATATTATAATCCACGTCTATTTCTCTCTCTCTATCATATGCTCACCCATACTCACACTGTTACCTGTTGATTGCATGTTTTATATGGCACGAGTTTTACCTGGCAGTACAATATGTAATGTGTTGCCGCGAATGCTTGCCGAATTTCTTCAAATCATTTCCACGTGATTATTTGGCTGACCCGCCTTCTGTTTCGCCTCCTGATTCAGTACACTTTGTTTCGTTCGATCATGCAGCATATCTGTTTGTTTGTATTCTACACGTATACGCCCGTATTTTACCCATCTCATGCCTGATTTTCATGAGCTTATTGGCTCTGTTGTTAGCGATTATTTCTCGATACTGTCCGCCCATGTGTGTGTTATTCTAGTGCCACTTAGTGTGTGTGTGTGTGTGTGTGTGTGTGTGCAGTGATAGTGTGTATGTCACATTGTTATCGTGTGTCTATTACGACGTATGCGGTGTTGTTCTGCTTGTGTGTTCACTAGTTCTGGTCACGCCAGCTTACCGGCCGTTCAAATCACACTTACACACTGTATGTATGCGCGTGTGCCGACTGCAACAAAAATGTACGAAAACATTTATTACATGTACAACTCTGTGTCATTTTGCGCGTGTGTGCCTGTGTGTGTGTGTGTATGTGTGTGTGTTGTTACCTCGGTTCATACATTTTGTTACCGTTGGTGTTGTTACGATCCTCGTGGTCTTGTCGTGTCACTGTTGTTGTTGTTGTTGTTAATGTTGTTATTGTTGTGAGTGGCTAGACGGGCGTGTAGCGCTCACTCTCTCACTCACTCACTCACACGCGCGCGCGCGGGATAAACGAAATGCACTAGTTTACTGGTGGTAGTCAAGTGTAGTGGCAGGTACCTGTAGTGAGCTGGCACGTGCTTCACTCACCAGGGCACCTCTGCTTTTGATAGAGCAATTATTGCAGGTAATGTATGGCAATAGACACGCACATCACTGATACGTCGTGATGACACCGCGTTGTGGCGGCAAGTCGTGCTCTTCATGCGTGAATGTCGTGTGTAGTCGCTTTGTGTAGATGTGTGTGTGTGTGTGTGTGTGTGTGTGTGTGTGTGTGTGTGCTGCGGTGAATGACGATGAAGTGCAATGAAATATATTTAGTGGAGTGCGTGTCCGGGTGTTTCATTGTTTTTTCTATATAGTTTTTATGTTGTGTTTTCATGCCACTGGCTCTATCTGCGGGATGAATGTCCACAGTGGTGTAGACAGGGGCTGGTATCATGGCTGTTCAAATACATATATAATATAGCTGGTTCCAAGGGCGTAGATTTGTGCCGATGATCAGGGGGATATCAGCCGTCACACATTATTGTTCAAAGATTGGTCAGTTACATGAGACCCTCAACGATTTTATGCCTAATCAATTATATACCTCAATGAAAAGTATATTCCATATAATTGCATGCGCATATTCGTCGTGTATTGTTACTTTTTTGCTGTGCTGATTTTTATGACAATATACTCAATGCACTGAACACAGCAGAATTTTCGTGGGTATAATTGCATATTCACCCCCTCAGTAAATATATCGTGGGTATATATTCCTCCCATGCCTGCCGGGGTTTACGCCCATGGCTAGTTAAAACAGAAAACTGACCTATATAGAACTATATAGAATCATTTATCACACAATAATCATTCTTGACAGAATGCCGACTACAATGCCTTGGACTTTATTGGACATTAATTTAACGGTAGCGATCAAATTATGATAGAATAAATTCCTCGAAATTATTTCAGCTTTCTGCCCTATTTTTTGCAGATTTTTTCCAAGGCTATCGACCGCACGTACTTGATCATTTGCTTTATTTTTGTTTTCAAATGCTAAAAAATTTATCTACTATTTATCTCTCAATGGTTTAGTAAATCGTTTTCAAACATAATGCATATTGACCTGATTGAGTTTTTGTTTTATATTTATACGCTTAATACGCAGACAAGACAATCGCATTTTTGCGTTATTCCACGGTTATAGCCTAACCTGTGATATATGCAGTAACCAATAACAACAATAACAACAAGAAGGTTACAACATTGCGATAGTCCACGGTTAGTTTGAAGTGGTGTTTCAGTATTTCTCGGCCGCAGCAGCGCTTGGCTCCCGATAAGCTTCTGCCGCGGTCTGTTTTTTTCAGTCTACACTATTGTTACGATTTTCATGGGATGGAAGTTTCAATTGTTCCCGCCTTCTCTATAGAGGTCCCTTTTCTCCATGGTTTTGTGGTATTATAACCCTGATTTTGGTTCCTTGAAACTGGAAAAATGAAGACGAATAATTTCAGCGATAATTTCAAACACCCATTCAAGTGCCTATTTGTAGGAGTATGGTCATTTTGTAGGGGTGTTAGGTTAAATGCACAGAAAAAAAGGGTTCGTGTACTCGCACAAGCACGCACACGCACAAACCAGAACACAGAACACACACTAATATCACAATGCACAAATATGTGTCACAATTCACTCAGTGAGAAAAACGCAACAACGTCCCAAGCGGCACTGCCAAATACACACGCACGCATACCTACTCGCTTTGTCCTCTCTAACACTACCATGACCTTGACACGGCCCGCAAACGCAAGCACGCGCGCGCTCAGGTCAACAAATACGGGCTGCGCACAACAGTATATAATCACACACGAAAACTAGGTAGAAATTGCACCGGTCGAAATGTTCCGGGAAGCCTGTGACTGTATGTTCTGCGTGCATGCATTTTGTTCCCTTGTTTTAATGTCATTACGCTGCACTCTTCTACGTCCTTGTTTGTGTCCTGCTGTTGTTTCTCCTTGATTTAATCTGCGTTTTTTGTTTTTGTTTTGTGATCGATCTCTTATTATCGTATTATCCCATGCTCGCATTGCCAGTATATATTTCATGTTTTTCTGCATAAGTACTCGTCTGCGCGCCTAAGGTAGGCACGCTGCAAAAAATAGAATGTAGAGGATTAGCAACAGATGAGCAATGAGAGACTTTCTGAACGTTCGCTTGGCTAATGCAGAATAGTTTTACGAGCAACATGGTATTTCCGATTTACCACAGCAGAAGAAAGCACTTCTGAAGTGTGTGAATATGTTTTGCGGGTTGCGTGCGTAATTCACGAGTTTGTGGAACGTTTCTGTGTGTGTGTTGGCGGGCGCAGTGTGACAGTGATTGCCAGTGATGTCGTCACAGTTCAACAACATGTCGTCTGGCAGGACTGCGGCTGCCACCACCGCTACCGGCAACAACCAGCAGAACAAAAACAACCACAACATGATGATGCCGGCCGCGCAGAACGTCAACATGCCGTTCGGCAGTCCCCCGACCGCCAACATGGCTGCTCTCTCGACGCCGCCGCACGCCGACGCTTACGGCTCTTGTTCTCCGGCCGGCGCTAGCTCGGCGCCTGTCTATCACAACCAGCTGGGCGGCGGCATGCAGGGCTTTCCGTCCTACAACCCGCCCACCACCGGCGCCTCGTTCAACAACCCGCCTGCCTACACGCAGTCCATGATGACGTCATCGTCGTACGCGGCGGCCGGCTCGACGGTCTACGCCGGACACCAGCAGACCGGCATGATGCGCGCCGCTCATCCGGGCTCTCCTGCCGCCGCGATGCCGGGCGCCATGAGGACGCAGCAGATGGCAGCAGCGTCGCCGCTCGGCCCGTACTCTGCCATGACAGCGGCCGGCGCCGGCGCTGTTTCGCCGCAGATGCGCGTCGCTCAAATGTCGTCTCCCGTGTCTGCCACTGGCACAGCTGCCTCGGCCGGTCAAATGCGGCCGCAAATGGGCGCCTCCCCTGGGGCGGGAGTCACCCCCTCTGCACGAGCTGTTCAGCAGGGCGGTACAGTACAGGGCTTTCATCAACACCACCACCATCAGCACCAGCAGCAGGGAATGGCGGGCGCCATGTCTCCCAGTGTTGCCGCCCCTGTGGCGCCATCTGCCGGCTCGTCTCACAACCTCGTGCTCAACCAACAACAACAACAACAACAACAAACGCAGCGTCAACTCACACCGGGCGGTCAGTGTTTGCTAACGTCAGACTCATTATGTTAGTGAAGTTTTCATCATCAGTTTAATCATGGTCCATTTATTTAGGAATTTTCACATCATATTTTCCGGTGTCATACCTTTTTACCTATCTGTAATTGTGTCTATTCTGTAGTTTTTTCATCACCGGTTTTCATCTCATATAACATATCGGGTACAGAATCGAGTAGATAGAAAGAGAGAGAGAGCATTTAGAAGCGCTGGAGTTGTGCTAATCTTGCCGTGTTGGTGTAGTTTTCAGTGTGACAAATGACACGTGACTCATCATGGCTGTATTCCTCCAGTTCAGCTATTCTACTGCATTCATTTTTCATTTGAACAAATATATTAACAGACAAACGTAGCATAAAAAAGCAAAAACAGTTGCAATATAAACATATTCACGCTGTAAGGAGAATCATCCTGCCGCAACCACTGAATAAATTTCGATTTAAATTCAAATCCATGTAAGATATATGATATATTTTATTGTCACAGAGCATTTGTGGACGCAAGTTTGTTGTTCATTATTGAACATTAGTTTGCTGTTTGTGCTACGTGAACCTCTGATACGCCTTCCATTCATGTGGTGCCATAGCGTGGAGAGGGTCGGTTCTGCGGTGACAGCGAGCTGCACGGGACACACCTGTGTGTGTTCATAAGTTTCGGCTTCTTCCCGTGTAGCAGCTGTCACTCAGGCATTTAACTTTTGTGTGCTAGTTGTGACGGCCAGTCAGGAGATGGGTTGTTCCATTGACAACAACACGGCGACTACGGCAGTCTCCTCCTCATTGTCACTCACCTCCACGACAACAACAAGTAACAACACTCAACAACAACAACAACAACAACAGACACAGCCCGCCCGCGAGTTCAACGCGGCCACATTATGTCGCTACGGTCAGGAATACTTGCAGGATGTTGTGAGTCGGTGTCAGGAACTGTTCACTCATCTCAGACTGCTACAGGTCAGCTCCTCGCGCATCTAGTACTGCTATTGTCTACACCGTGTGTCTTTGTGTGTGTGAGTCAGTGTGTGTGTCGGTGTATGTGTGTGTGTGTGTGTGTGTGTGTGTGTATGTATGCCAGTGTGTGTCAGTGTATGTCTGTGTGTGTGTGAGTGAGTGTGTGTGTGTCGGTGTGTATGTATGCCAGTGTGTGTCAGTGTATGTGTGTGTGTGTGCGTGTGTGTGTGTGCTGCGTGTGTGCTATTATGTGCTAGTATGCTTGTGTGTGCGTGTGCTACTATGTTGGTGTTTGTATATGTGTGTGTGTGTGTGCTAATATGTGTTTGTATGTTTGTGTGTGTGTGTGTGTATGCGTTGATGCACGTGCACAGCCTCCTGCCAACACAACGCCGCAGGGCACTGGCGCGGCGGCCGACAAACAGGCCAAGATGCGACAACAGCTGGAGTACATCAAGATGGTGTTCAAGAGACTGCGCTACATTCACGACCGCGTGCTACACAGCTGCACGCATCTCGAGCACAACAACTGCCCCGAGGCAAGTGGCCTCGTGCTAGCATCACTGTAGTACTGCCGTGTTGTTAGTGGACTACGTGATGTAGTGGTAGCACACCCGCCTCACAAGCGGGAGGTCCGTGGTTCTAAACCCGGCGGAGCAGAATTTTATTGGGTGAATTCTATAAGCCAACAGTCCCTGTCCACCCAGCAGTAAATGATGGTACCAGATATCAGTCATGTGTTGTGTCATGTATTCTGGGGAGGTGGTCCTCCCTTATACGTCTTACGTCCTTGTGGCGCCATAACGTGGAGAGGGTCGGTTCTGCGGTGGCAGCGAGCTGCACGGGACACACCTGTGTGTGTTCATAAGCTTCGGCTTCTTCCCGTGTAGCAGCTGTCACTTGAGACCTTTAATCTTTTAACATTTGGTTGGTAATGACGGTGTGTTGTGTTGTGTGGCGCGTGCGTGCATACAAATGTTACAGGTTTATTTGACATTCCATATGGTTCGTGTATTATTAGCCTTGGCTAAAAATGCTAAACATGTATATTTTTTGATAAGTAAGCATTGTTTTTCCCTAAATGCTACCGTTTTGTGAGTTTGCCCGCCAAAATATCTATTATCATAATTTATTGATTTTCCTGGCTAATTGTACAAGATCCCGCATCTGGGCTGATTCAAATTGATGTGCCGTCAAAGCGACACGACACGCTGGCTTGACTGTGAAATGGTGTTGCTTGTGACCATCTAGAACTTGGTGCCGTATGTGGACGAGACCGACCTTGGTCAGCTCACTGCTGCCAGACATACAGAACAATATCGTGCTGCTCTCGATGAATACAACGATGTCAAGGAGGTCGGTCACAACTCTCTCTCTCTCTCTGCCCGCCTCTCTCTCTCTCTCCCGTATTCCTACCTCCTAATATTACGATGTTGTGGTGAACATATGCACAGTGTGTGTTGTGCCAATTAACCCACGGTGTACCGAGCAAAATGTGTAACAATATTTATCTTAGCAAGATAGAAAATTTGTCCAATTGCCACTTTCAAAAAGAGTAAAAGTCACGAAAAATCCAAGGAATTACATATGCTAAACTATGTTAAAATCCTGTTTGATTAAAAAACGAAATGGGTCCATTGGGATCGTTGGAATTGTGACTGTGATCTTGTGATCATGTGATCCCTTTGAGTGAACGAATCACGAATGAATCAGCTGATAGAACGATCTTCACAGATAAAACACACTAAGCAAGACATAACCACAATCAACACACAGACAGCACAGAAACACACTTGATAACATGCAAGTGTCTATTTCCAATTGACAGTACCAGAACAACTTAATAAATATATTTAAAACAGCCTCACACACGCACATGAACATGTTTGACTATGTGTGTGTGTGTGTGTGTGTGTAGCAAGTGCAGGTTCGTAATCGCTACTTGAAGGACATAATCGACCAGATGAGATCTATCGTATGGGACGTGAACACCATGCTGGCCATGAGAACTGCGCTGTAACACATTTGTCTCTGTGTCAGTGTGTGTGTGTGTGTGTGTGTGTGTGTGTGTGTGTGTGTGTGTGTGTGTGTGTGTGTGTGTGTGTCAGTATGTCTCTGTGTCAGTTTGTCACTGTGTCAGTTTGTCACTGTGTGAGTTTGTGTGTGTGTCAGATGAGCGAGCGACAATGTTGGCTGCAGAACAGTTTGTTATTACAGCACAGTATGTTGCTTGTTCGTGTTGTGTTATTGTTGTCGTGCCGGAGCGGAGTTTGGCACACAAAACAGCGACAACACTCGTCACTAGCGTGCCATACACGACCATCACTAATACTCACACGTACACTGCCCGCCACTATCTCTCCTCCACATGTACTGCACTCCTGTCACACACACACACACACACCTTAACATACACGTACAGTAGGGCATTTATATCGATACATATATTGGGATTTACGCATACATGCCCGTCGTGTCGTTCAATTACAGATGCTCTATTTTTCCACTAGCTGGTCAGAATTTTGAGAAGATACAATTAATTTTATGGATAAAAACCAAGTAATGTACGTATATTTAACAAAATAAAAATGCAGGCTGATTTCTGGTAACTAATTATAGGATGCTGTTCTATTTTCCAATTGTTCCCCCAAGGTGCTGTTCAAATGGGGGTTTTACGGTGCATTCACACGCTCACACACATTCATACACACAGACATACGCACAAATCGTTCAGTACAATAGATATGGTGGCCTGCCTGTTTGTACAATCGATGGAAGCACGCGAGGCAGAGTGGTGAGAGCGGCGACGTGTGCTCCTCTGCTCTTTCCTCTGCTCTGTCCTCGCACACAAACTGTCGCTGGTCGGCCAGCCACGTGTTGCACGAGACACAGCGAAAGTGTTGCACGTGCCAGTGACGTGGCGGCACGTGTACGTGTGAGTGGCAGAAAATCAGCTGATGACAGTGATGACAGCGCGGCACTCCCACTAGCTGGGCGTAGTGATCGTGACACACAACACGACCTTCGAACATGAAGTACTGCAACTCTGACAGGGGCTCCTACTCACATACAAACACACACATATTTAATTTAGTATATCGCTCATATATACAAACACATTATGCATACATGAAACACGCGAGTGGTTGAACGACAACATCTCGAGGTATTGAGTCGGTATTCAGGGATACAAAGACACAAACATACACACATTGTTTAAACGGTATGGACAGGACAGGTTGCACACACAAATATACACATACACATACAAACACAGCCGCATACACACACATGTAGATGGCGAGATGGGAGGCATGATCGTAGTGTTAATTTGCACTGCTCAAGTAGCAATATTGAGTGTTGTTTCAACTCGCACTGGACTGGATTTTCACTGTTTATATATTGATAGTTGATTGTTGCTATTTGTCACGCAAATATTGGTGAAATATGCGTGTGATGTGTGCCAGTTAAGGTGCGATGGGGAAGATGGGGATTAAGCTAGCTGCAATAATATTAAAACGTGGGAAGATATGTCAGATGATCAAGGTACATGATATTTGCAGTCATACAATTGATAACGTTCACGCTCTTCTCATTTCGCATTGTTCAGTTACTGTGATGATAATAATAATGATGCAGTTGATAGATAGACAGCCTCGTGCAGCGGTGGCACATTTGGTAGACTGACACATCTAACACACTTTACACTAGTGACACACCTGACACACCTGACACACTAGTGACACACCTGACACACTAGTGACACACCTGACACACTAGTGACACACCTGACACACTAGTGACACACCTGACACACTAGTGACACACCTGACACACTAGTGACACACCTGACACACTAGTGACACACCTGACACACTAGTGACACACCTGACACACTAGTGACACACCTGACACACTAGTGACACACCTGACACACTAGTGACACACCTGACACACTAGTGACACACCTGACACACTAGTGACACACCTGACACACTAGTGACACACCTGACACACTAGTGACACACCTGACACATTTGAGACAACTGACACATTTTACACAATTGACACATCTGAAACATTTGACACACTATATAATCTTGACGCATCTGACACACACTTGACGCATCTGACACACACTTGACGCATCTGACACACACTTGACGCATCTGACACACACTTGACGCATCTGACACACACTTGACGCATCTGACACACACTTGACGCATCTGACACACACTTGACGCATCTGACACACACTTGACGCATCTGACACACACTTGACGCATCTGACACACACTTGACGCATCTGACACACACTTGACGCATCTGACACACACTTGACGCATCTGACACACACTTGACGCATCTGACACACACTTGACGCATCTGACACACACTTGACGCATCTGACACACACTTGACGCATCTGACACACACTTGACGCATCTGACACACACTTGACGCATCTGACACACACTTGACGCATCTGACACACACTTGACGCATCTGACACACACTTGACGCATCTGACACACACTTGACGCATCTGACACACACTTGACGCATCTGACACACACTTGACGCATCTGACACACACTTGACGCATCTGACACACACTTGACGCATCTGACACACACTTGACGCATCTGACACACACTTGACGCATCTGACACACACTTGACGCATCTGACACACACTTGACGCATCTGACACACACTTGAAGCATCTAACACACACTTGACGCATCTGACACACACTTGACGCATCTGACACACACTTGACGCATCTGACACACACTTGACGCATCTGACACACACTTGACGCATCTGACACACACTTGACGCATCTGACACACACTTGACACTAGTGTCATACCTGACACTTGACACACCTGACACTTGACACACCTGACACACATTTGACACACCTGACACACTAGTGACACACCTGACACACTAGTGACACGCCTCACACATGTGACACACACCTCACACTGATCACACACGAAGCAGCGCAGATGCCAGCACGAGCTAGACGTTGCGAGCTGGTCAGATGTGAACACGACTTGTTGTCCAGTTCGCACGAGACGACGGCAGCGACGACAGCGCCACAGACGGAAATCAGACGAACTACCATCAGCACCAGCAGCGCCATACTCGCTGGCCGTCATCGGCGAAGTGAGCGGGCGTGACGCGGGAGAAACACACGGACACACAGTCACATTGCTCGCCATGCCGCCCACGCTGCGGAACGGCCGGTAGATGGCGCTACTGGACGCATAACTCGTAACACTCCTGTTAACAGTGTGTGTGTGTGTGTGTGAATGTGTGTGTGTGAATGTGTGTATGTATGTGTGCGAGTGTGTGCATTTGTGCGTGCGTGTGTGTATGTGTGTATCAGTTGCATTATTATTGTACAATAATACAGCGTTTCCGCTTGCAATATCCCTGCTGTTAATCCCGGTTACCATGTTACCACATACGGCTACCATACCACGACCACATGAATCACATGAACACAAGTTATTTCAAGGCCAGTCACGAAGAGAAGCAGCAGGAGAGAGAGTGAGAAAGAGCAGAGGTTGATGAGAGTCGCTCGCCTGCAGTGATGGGGTGATGCGGCAAGTTCATGAGAACGGTGTTCATTTGAACACACATTTGACATTTGATTGGACGCATTTGAGCCAAAGTATTGGATCGGCGAATAGTATTGGTCATCATCGCTGATCAGTGATTGACGCCGAGTGGTGATGTCTCTTTGATCAGCGCTGGAACATGAATCTGGCACGTGAAACAAGCACACAAACAATCACTGCCTAACACTGGCGGATCCAGAGGGGACTCAGGGACTGAAGCTCCCTCAAAATGTTTCCATCAACTCCTCATAACTAAGACGTACACCAAAAGTGGTCAAGGAAAAGTATCTTTTTGTAGAGTTTGTTAATATAAGCATTATCGTGAAAACATATGCGTGCATAATACGTTTGTAAATGTGTGTATATAACATCAAACAAATTAAGCCCCCCAAAATCACTCCCCCCAAATTGCACTCTGGATCCGCTACTGCTACCAAACATCCACGAAAACAACCTTTTATAAAGACAAAAATGTGTATTTAATATAGTGAACAAATATTAACACACATACGCTTGAAATTATAGAAACCCACAACAAGGTGCCAGAGAGAATATAAAGTGAGTGACCGATTGCTAGCAAATAGCTCGTCTATCCTTGAAATAATTGGCTTAGATCCTGGGGAGTGTGCGAGATATATAAAAATACCCCGACAAAAAAATGGATAATTCTGCTGAGTTCAGTTCATTGGGAATATTGTCCTCAAAATCAACACAGTAAAACTATACACGATACGTGTGTGTGTATGCAATGATATGCAATATACTTTCATTGAGGCATGTGAGTTGTAATTGAATAGACCGAAATGGTTGAGTGTCCCATGCAATTGACCAACTGAGTCCACTTTGAACACTAATACATGATGGCTGTCATCCCCCCGATCCTCGACACAAATCTACGCCCTTGCTTGAAATAAGCACATATTTGAACAAGACGCACACTTAATCAGGCGCAATATAACTTGGCTTTGCAAACACTGAATAACCAGCGAGTTAAATTGTGTACATTTAAATCAGCAAATACAACCATTCAGCAAAATCCCAGTTATAATTGTGATACAGTTATAATTACAGGCCGATTCTTTTAGCTGAAATTGCTTCTACAATACAGTTCATATTCCTCTCAGCCATTATCACACGCCATTGATGTATTGCTTCCTCTGCATACACATAAGAACCTCCAGACCCCATCCCCTCCTAGGGGGGGGTGAATAAATCGTGCATGAATAAAGTGATTGGTGCACGAGCCATGTATCAACACCTTGCTGTATGTCAGTGGACAAGACATGACCTGTCTGACCGAGGTGATCACGTGATAACACGGCTCGTGAACCTCGCGGTGACAACACTCCCAACTCCTGCACAGACACACACACACACACACATACACACATATATATAGTGCATAGTTAATGAAGGTAATATATTATATTTTACACCTAATTATTATAGGGATATTTCAAAAATATATTATTCTACAAACAGGTATTGATTTTCATTGTTAATTGTCAATGACACAATGAGATAAGCCGGTTTGTGTGTGTGTGTGTGTGTGTCTGTGTGTGTGTGTCTGTGTGTGTGTGTACGTGAGTAACCGTTTTGCTTGTAGCCACATGGCTAGATTGTTGTTGTTGTTGTTGATTATGAAAGGCCGAGGGCTGTGAGAAGCGAGCGAGATTGGCGTGTCCTAATGACCTGCGATCTGCTATGTCCACGTTACTTCGCAACCTCACGCACACATACACACATACAAATATAAATATACATACACAAATATACAAATATACATGTAGATATACATACATAATCATACACACTCAGATATAAAGGTCACCCAACTTTTAATGTTGAAATTTCACATGTAAATGGCAGTTGGTTACACCTGGCTAATGCCTGGCGATACCTGTCGAGTTCAGTCGGTGTGGGCTGTTGTGTGCCTGGCGCACTATCATGTGACAGCACTGACACTCGTCCCGTCATCGCACTGGCACCACAATGCTGACATGTCTCGCCGTGACCAGCGACCGCTGAATGTGTGGCAAAATTGCCAGCTGACATTGTGTGTAGTGGCTGTTTGATTTGGCGATAATACTGAGGCTGATTAAAGAAAAGTAAAGACACACACGTTGAAAGTTTAAACGCTAAATACATCAAGTGACAGCTGCTACACGGGAGGAAGTCGAAGCTTATGAGCACACATAGGTGTGTCCCGTGTAGCTCGCTGCCACCGCAGAACCGACACTCTCCACGCTATGACACCACATGAACGGAAGACGTATTAGAGAGGGCCACCTCCCCAGAATGCATGACACAACACATGACTGATATCTGGTACCATCATTTACTGCTGGGTGGACAGTGGCTGTTGGATTATAGAATTCGCCCAAAGAAATTCTGCACCGCCGAGTGCCTAACCACGGACCTCCCGCTTGTGAGCGGGTATGCTACCACTACACCACGGATTAAAAAATATACGTAACAGAACATAAACATTGAAACAATACATACGTCTATTCTGTACTATTGAGTCAATGTATATATGATACGATAAGATATGTACATCACACGATATCACAAGATATGTACATCACACGATACACGTTGCAATAAATACATACATACAGAAAGACACTCATGTTGCAACAATCACCCGCGATATTTGCAACAATAATGTCACTCTACTCTCTCCACTCTACCTAACGAATATTAACAACATTACCTGATACTATCATTGTATGTGTTTGCTGTGATAATTGTGTGTTTATGGTTGAGTTAAAGTTATGGCCAGTTTTTGAGTACGTTTTTGCTATCCACACAGTGAGATATTAATATATGTCATGTTTTATCTGTGCATTCCTTAGACACAAGATATGTTGTGTGTGTGTGTATCTGGGTGTGTTGTTTGATTGTATTATTCATATACACATCATGTGCGTCCAGGAGCTTTGCTCGACACATATTGTTTGAAATAATTATCTAATTAAATTGGGAAACTATACCACGCAGACACACAAACTTACACATGCACTTGGTAGGTAATAGTTGCACACACACACACACACACACACACACACACACACACACACACACACACACACACACACACACACACACATATACACACAATCACACAGTGGAAGAAGAGGACACAAAATGAAACTGAAAAAACTAGGTGTCGAAGAAATTTGAAAAGTTCAGTTTTCCGTATAGATACGTGAATAAATGGAATAAATTAAGGGAAGAAGTAGTCGAGAGTGAAAAGATTAGCACATTTAAGACAAAACTGGACAATTGTGGATATTGAGACGGAACAATGCGAGCCTAAAAGCTCTTCTCCCGTATCAACGAATCGGTGAATAAAAATCTCTGGGTAAATGCACACATAATACACACCCACAGATGTAATGGACAATATAACATGTCTTCCCTGGTTAAATACACACTGACACTGTTTTAACAGGCTTGATATAAAACGCTTCATCAACAGTCCACCTGCTCATTATGACGATGAGTTCTGGCCGTGGAGAGAGTTGCATCAGAGATCGCAGTCTCTGCCAATCTCTGCCTGTGTTGTTGTGCAGGAGACACAGATCTCTGCGCGTGACTTGAACGAGAAGGAGCCGCGGGCATGACGTCATCAGCAGGGTGATTTTCAACATGGCGCTCATCAATTGCATGTTGATCGGGGGGACAACCACACCTCACGCACGTGTTTCTGCCAATAATTACACTGATATGAATAAATGTGAACAATTATCTTCATATAACCGGTGTGTGTTAGATTATGTCCTAATGAGCGATAATCCACCTGGGTTGGCTCCTGTTGCAGTCGTTCGGTGGTTGAATTATATATATAAATTAAGTCCACTTGAATCGAAATTCGGGTCACATCGGCCATAATGTAAGCTAGTATGCTCCTCATCTTGGTTCAAAATCGGTGTGGGTGACAAATGTTGCGTTAGCGTACGCTTCAGCAACACAATGGTGTTAGAAGAAAGTAGCTATTAATATGTTCACAAATTGGCGAAAACGCAAAAAACAAATGACAATATTTACAGTATATAAGAGCCTTATGTATAAGAAATAACTTGAATTTTAGAGAAAGAAAATTCTGCAAACAGTTTTAGGTAATGAATTACTATATTCAACTTAGACGTTATTAAACATGCTCCTATGAAATGTTTCATCAGATATCATTATATACTGGTTCTAAAAACTTACTCCAATGCATAAGATACCCCCATTTTTAAATTGAAAATTTAGACAATTGTCTGTTATACACGGGGTAATACGGTAATTTAGTGAATTAGCGATTTGAAGACAAAATAAATTGAACAGAATAACAGCGAGAGAAACGTGAGCAATATCAAGAGCGACCTCCAGTAATGTAGCTGCAACCCGGCGCATTGATCAGCGCACGTGAGACAAGTGGCTCCTTGACCTAGCTCGTGTCCGAGCGCAGTGCGAGTCACACTGCCGACAATGACGGAATGACGGACAGACGGAGAAAATAATGCCGCGTCATTCATTATCTGACAGACAGCCACTGACGCAAATATGTTAAAAAGTAAACAGACAATATCACACTGAAATAAGCCAAGTATATTACATAAAAAACAGGCAAATTCGTCGCAGATATTTGACTACTTGAAAGCGGCGTTTGAAAATGACGAATAACCCGTGCATTGGTACATTACGATACCTCCAGTAAAACAGATAAGTTCAAGATTATATTATATACATTGTATTAGCTCATTTTAATGAAACATTTGATAATGTACGGACGCAGGCACCTTAGTGGTGTTTGATTTTGAGATTGAATTGAGTGACATAAAACCAACATATTCCGATAACAACAACGTAACAAATATTGCACAACCAAGTGCAACCTTCGTGCATTATTTTCCACCAGCAAAACAAAAACAAAATATAATGTGTACGTTTATTTCCATTCACCTTCGAGATACATGTGAATAAAACACCACAATCATAAGTAATGCCAAATTACAATAAATATATTTCACTAGCCATAAATCTCGGCTCTCAAAATAAACTCGTTTGCTCATGAAAGCCCCACAATACATTAAATAGCATAATTAAAACAGCACGACATGCACTATCATCCGCTCACTGCATTATCAACAGCCTGATTGTGAAAACACACGACACAACACAGCAAGATGAAGCCTACATACACATGATATGATATGAGAGACACAACACAAGCGCCCTGGCTAGTTGAGTATTAAACACGCACGCGCCCACAATACTGCACAATTACTGCGACAACACGAGAGTGACTCACAGTGACTTCTCGAGTACTACTGGCATTGAGGCACGTGCAATCAAGCACGACTGTGAAGTAATGATGACTCATCATCAGTGGACTTGCACGATGATGATGTTGCAAGAACAGTGCGTCCAAATGATGATGATACATTACCGTGTGATGACGCCAGGTTCAAGAAGATTGCTGAGGACAATCAACTGAATATTCTCCCATACTCTACCTACTCTCTGTATCTAACAGCAACTGTCAAAATACACACACACACACACACACACACTGTAAAACATTTATTCGAACGGAAAATTGTGGGAACAATTGAAAAATAGAACGGCATCCTCAAATTGAACATTATTTTAATAAATTCTTCTATTTTGGCAATAGTTATGACTGAATGATTTTTATTAGTTAATTTATGATTCATTACCAGTAATCACACCATATTTGTGCATTTTGTTGAATAAATATGCATAAGTTACCTGGTTTTTGCCCATAAAATTGGCTGTATCTCCTGAGAATTTCGACCAGCTAGTCGAATAATAGAGCGACACCATCTAATTGAACAACACTACGGTGAAGGGTTTGTAATATAGAACGACATGCCGCTCAAATGGAAGTTTTACGGTATATTAATATTAATTGATTGAGAGAGTGAGAGATGAGAAAGCGCGTGCTAGCTGGCTCTCACCTGTCTCAGTCGCATGGCGGTGTTGGCCAGTTTATCAGTGTTGCCAGGTGCTAGACCGAGGGATGCCAGATGAGTGTCAGTGTTGTACTGATGATTGTCAATATCGCCAAACTCAACACATTGCACCAGTTCGCTGATTGTCCACTGCAAAACACACACACACACACATGAACAACAACAACACACATACAGTTCCCTCATAACGGCGCCTGCAAATTTACCTGTAGAACACATTATGTGTCTCAGTGAATTTATTGTCATACACAAGAAAAACAAACAACAATTGCAGTCAAATCTCGCTACCACGCCACTTTTGCTGGGTAACGACAAATTTCTATATAAAATCAATTTACTATGCCACTTTTGTATACGCGAATGCAATTACTTAATGAGATCGTTCATTTATAAACTGTATTGCTATTGTCAAATTATTATGTGTGTAAATTTCGAGGAGGGGATAATTTCGTTCGAGTTAGCCCAGCTTGCATGGACCATTGTCAGGAATTTCATGAAACAGGGTGGCGGAAAACTCGGTGTGATTCAAGCCTGATATTGTTTTGACAACTATATGCTACAACATACACACGATACACAACACAACACGATACGACACGATACGATACACAACATACGATATGCAACGATATTTGACAACGATATCTGCAGGAAAAGATGCACCAACGAACGATTTTTGAGATATTTGGACTGAAACTGACGGATAAATTTAGAAAAATAAGTTGTTTCATAATAAAGGCCTTTCCTTTGAGAAAATACGGCTGTTTTTACAAGCTCTCTATACTATACCACTCTCTCTACTATATCACTCTCACTACTATACCACTCTCTCTACTATATCACTCTCACTACTATACCACTGTCTCTACTATATCACTCTCACTACTATACCACTGTCTCTACTATATCACTCTCTCTACTATATCACTCTCTCTACTATACCACTCTCTCTACTATACCACTCTCGCTACTATACCACTTTTGCTCGGTGCCGACGGGTGGCATAGTAGCGATATTTTACTGTATTGTACAAAACGATAAATTCACTTAACAATTCGTCGAGCAATAGCTCATAGACAAACTGGCACTTCGTGAAAAAACTTAAAGTCCAAGTTGTGAAGGATGACAAATCTAGGTTTGACATTGGACAATAGGCGAATAGTTCATACATACATACATACCACGCAAGCCAGACAATATCATACACCCCATACCAACTATACCACACAAACCATACTATAAAAACTATACCATACCAGTCACACACACCACAGCGTACCAGCACCTACCAGACATCGTGTTGGTATTGTGGCGAGCAGCTGGGTGGCTGCATCTAGTTGGCTCGAGCTGAACACGTGCTGGCGTGCGAGCTGCGCCTCCACAGCACTGACACAGGCCAAGACACAGTGACGCCGGCGTGCACGAGCCACGTCACTCAACTGTACCGCATCAACTGCACGACACACGCCAGCACCGACACGAGCATGACACGAATACGTCGCATTAATATGACGGTTCCATGCGCTGGCACATGTTACTCAGTGTCAAACTGTTCTCATTTCTCGAGTAACAGTGATTCAATGGGAAAAATAAACAATATGAACCAATCAACAATATGAACCAATCAACAATATGAGCCAATCAACAATATGAACCAATCACCAATATGAACCAATCACCAACATGATCCAGTCAGATAGAAACAGCAATCAATCAATATTAGTCAATGAGAACACAAGTCACACACCCTGACATTGACTGTTTTCTTGGTCCGAGCGCCAGCCACAGCGACCAGATTGTGCAGTAGCAACAGTGACAAGTGTACCGCGCTGTCTGCGTCGTAGAGACAAGAACACCCGTGACACTCGACCTACACGACCAGCCTTCTCGTCGGCAACACTCTGCTGCGACACATACACACACACGCACATACATACACCTACATATACACACAGTTGTGTTGTGATTGTGAACGAGTGGGGACGTATGAAGTGACCTTGTGTGTGAACTGTGTTTGTGAAACTTGTGCGTGCTCGGCCGTAAATCTGAGTCATCAGGCATCGTTCGGCATCAGGTTTGCGTAAATATGAGTGGAAAAAAATCAAAGAAAGATAGGAAGAAAGTGGAAGATGACAAGCTAGATATGATGATGTCAAAATTAGACGAGATAGAGAATGAATTATTGGATATGAAAAAGGACCTCGAAGAAATCAAACGCCAGAATTTTCAACTCAAAAAAGAAAACCAAGAAAAAGACAAAATAATTATGAAGCTGAAAGAGGAAGTTGAGTTAGTGGGCAGGAAAACAAAGGAAATCGATGATGAGTACAAAAGCATCAACATGAAAAAAGAAGTTAAAAACGTGATAAGGCAGAGTCCCAGGTTGATCAAAGAGGCTGTGGATATCAACAAGTCAGTTGTCTTTTTCGGGGTGGAAGAGGAAGACAACAGAAACAAGATACAAAAAGACAAAACCGAAATGAAAAAGATAAAGAAAATCATGAAAGTCCTGACAGACGACGAACATGAAGAAAACATAGAAGAATTCACGAGAATTGGGTTTTATGAGGAGGACAAGCACAGACCACTTAAGGTGACATACACAAGTGCAAACAAAATTGAAACGGTCATGAAAAATGCAAAGAACTTGAGAGAGAGTGAAGATTTCAACAACGTTTTCGTAAGCAGATACATGATCAAAGAAGATCGGCAAAAGGTGAAAGAGCTTGTTCAAGAAGCTAAGAAAAAAAATGAACAAAGGACAGAAGAGGAGATCCCTCATTTTTTACCGAGTTGTAGGACTTCAGGTGAAGAAATGGTTCCTGACCAAAAAACAAACGGAATAAGGGAAAAGTATGTAGAAATAAAAGATTGAAAGTAGTATATTCCAACTTGGATGGAATGCTGTCAAAGATGAATGAGCTGAGCTGACTACTTGTCAGACAATAAGCCAGATATTGTGTGTCTCAATGAGACCAAATTGAACCCAGATATTTCAGACGCGGTTATAAAATTTCAAAATTATAACATATGGCGGAAAGATAGACAATCGAAACAGGGAGGTGGTGTGATGATAATGACAGCAGAGCACCTCAAGGCGAGAAAATGTGACATTTCAGAAGGCATAAATGAATTACTCGTGGTAGATGTATTGGAAGAAGACACAGTGACTGTTGCAGTTGTATACATGCCACCAAAAACGAAAGCCTGGACACAAGATGACTACGAAGATCTGAGAAACTCAACAGTTCATGGCATGAAATCCATTTTAGATAGATCTGAACGCAAAAACAAGAAAAACATAATCACAATAAATAACATAATCATAACCGGTGACCTCAACTGCAACATAAAGTGGAACGAGTATTACTCTGAGGGAGCAACGAATACACTGAGAGATGATATGATGAAATTGACCCAAGGCTTTTTTCTCACGCAGCACATCAGAGAAGAAACTCGGAAAAGAGGGAAAGATCAACCGTCAATGCTCGATGTAGTGTTTACAAAACGAAAGGAAGAAGTACAGAAGTATCAAATATGAGCCACCATTTGGGAAAAGTGACCACATCGTGATCTCTTTCAACTATCTATTGACTAGAGATGTAATTTTGCATGGAGTAGAACAGATGCACTTCTTGGACTATAAAAAAGGAGACTTCAAAAAGTTGAATGAGTATTTCAGAAATATAAATTGGGAAGAAGCATTGGAAGGAGACATTGATGTGCAGTATAACGCCTTTTGTCGTATATACGATGATGCAGTGAGAACGTATGTGCCGATCAAGAAACATACGAAGAAAAAAAGCAATGGTTCAACAAAACTTCCATGGAAGCGAAAAGAGAGAGATATAAACTATGGAAGAACTACAGAAAAGACTCAGATTCTGACAGTTACGAGATATACAAAAAGAGTAGAAACAACTATATAAAGGTCAGAAGAGAAGCACAGAAACAATATGAAAAAGACATACTGGAAAAGTACAAGGTTGAACCGAAATTGTTTCACGGCTATATCAACAGCCGTACCAAAATAAAAAACAAAATTCAATGTATAGCGGTGAATGGACAAAGATACACGACTAACGATGATATATGTGAGATTTTAAACGAGCATTTCCAATCGGTATTCACAGATGAACTAGACTGCACAATGGAAGGAGAGTATTCACCGTCTAGAGAAATGGAGGCGATTGTGATTACCGAATATCAAGTGCAAAAAGAAATGGTGTCGCTGCAAAGATACAAATCGAGCGGACCTGATGACATAGCGAGCTATGTGCTGAAAGAATGCGCCGAAACACTATGCAAGCCTTTGAAAATAATTATGGAAAACTCAATGAGAAATGGCAAATTGCCAACACTATGGAAAGAAGCCAACATTACACCGCTGCTCAAAAAGGGCAACGATGAAGATCCGAAAAATTATAGACCGATCTCGCTGACCAGTGTCGCATGCAAAATTATGGAAAAAATTATAAAAAAACAGTGGGTCAATTATCTGGAAAGCAACCAAATTATTACTCAAAGTCAATTCGGATTTAGAAGTAATAGATCTACAGCAGCAAATCTTGTCAGTTTTTACAGTCGTTTTACTGAGAATATACAGGAAAGAGGACAGTGGACAGATGCTGTTTACATAGATTTTGAAAAAGCATTCGACAAGGTCCCTCACGATAAATTACTCTAAAAGTTGAGGACCATCGGAGGAATCAACGAGGAACTGGAAACATGGATGGGAGACTTTTTTAAAAATAGACGAATGAGAACGTGTCTCAGAGGACATTTCTCGTCTTGGCGGAAAGTGAAAAGTGGTGTGCCTCAGGGCACTGTGCTCGCACCAATCTTCTTCATGATATATATTAATGATATTGAAAAAACCGTTCCGAGTGGCGTGTATATGAACTTGTTTGCAGATGATATTAAACTACAAACAAATGTGTCCTGCATAGAAGATTGTCAGACATTGCAAAAAGGTTTGGAAGAACTATCAAGCTGGAGTACAAAATGGCAAATGCCATTTAATGTCGAAAAATGTCATGTTATACGCTTTGGAAGAGGGCAAGAACGGCCTTTCTGGAGGTACAAGTTAAAAGATATTGAGCTAAAGGACGTCTCCAAAGAGAAAGACCTCGGAATAATAGTTCACAGCAGCTTTTCACCAGAAAGTCACATTTCAAATATAGTCAAGAAAGCGAATAACAAGATAGCGAACATAAAAGCAGCATTTTCGTACATTGATGAGGGGATACTAGCGAAATTGATTACATCCACCATTCGGCCAACATTGGAATATGCAGAAATTGTTTGGAGTCCACATTTACAAAAGCATATTAAAAAACTGGAGATGGTACAGAAATCAGCCACAAAAATTTTAGGAAGCATCAAACATTTGGCATATTTCGACAGACTAAAAAAGTTAGGTTTGACAACGCTAGAAGAAAGGAGAGTTAGAGGGGATTTAATCTCAGTTTATAGATGTCTTACAGGGAAGGATAAAATGGAAAATCAGAAGTTGTTTCAATTCTCAAAATCTAATAGGAATCACAGTTTTGGCCTACAAAAACGCAGGATTAAAAATGACATCCAAAAATATAGTTTCCCAAATAGAGCAGTAGATAGATGGAATAGGTTGCCAAGCGACATAGTACAACAGCCAACGACACAACTGTTTAAGAAGACATATGACAACTGGAAGGCGGGAGTCACGAGCCTCTGACTCATTCCTGCGAAGACAACTGGTAAGAACAACTAGTAAGAACATACACACATTCTGTGCTACACAGCCTAGAGGTCATACTTATCTTGAATCTACATATATAATTCATACTTACTTATTGATTTGTGTCGACAAAACATCACCTAAATGTTCAACAATCTAGTGTAATTCATGAGTGAAGTGATACCGTCCCAATGAACTCCATAACAGTGGAAATGTTGACATATAGCGCCCCCTGGCGGTGAATAAAACAAGCACTGATATGTGGATGATAGCTGCAGATAGATTATTGTACGCGCAACTCTTTCTGTTACAAATACAGCGCGTTTGCAACACATTTAGCCAGGATTTATTAAATAAGTAAACATTAAAATGGTTGATGAATACATTTGTCTAAATTTGAGATTATGACAATTACATATTTTCAATTGGCTGAGTATAAACATGAACGATATAAATTCCCAGAGTTCTGGGATAATGTGCTCCAAATACCCAACATCCAGCATTACTGAAAGCGCCTTGAAATTTTATTGATGACACACACACATTCATCCTGACTGATAATGTTAATGTTCTCTGTGATGGCTGACTATGGATAAAACCCCAGAGGAAATCGTCTGAGGATTGAGTTAAGATGAACGGTGGATATTTTGTGTTGGTAAGTGATGTTCAAGAGAATATTTACCAGCAGTGCCACATGAGTTTTTCACCCCCATTTGATACTGAATACTCAAAACGATTTTGTAGTCCATAGTGTTTTGTTTACCATGTGAAAGCAGGTTGAAGCGAATTGATGTAAGAGGGACAACTTTGAACGCTGATTATTGTTATTATTGTAATAGAGAACGTGTCACGTGAAGAGTGCGAAAGTCATAAATTGCATGAGCACAATGTCCGTGTTCATTGATGATCAAGACACAAAGAGAAAGAAACGCAGTGATATCAGTATAGCATGTGTTTGTTATAGCGCACTGAAGGACTCGAGAAATATACGATTATGAATAAATTTGGCAACAACGAGAAGCGACAATACCAGCCAGGTGCAAAAAAGAATTAAAATACAGATCTACAATAGTATTGATTGCTGAAAACACGAAACAACACGGAATAATGGAATAAACAGAACGCAATGGAACAAGCAGGAATTAATAGACAAGAGAACGGTATAGAGAGCAGTCTCCACCTGTCGTTTATGCTGGCTATGTTGTTGGTGATGTTTGATGTTTCTTGTGGCCAGCTTGAGTCTGCGGAAGGCGGCCAGCAGAGAGGAAGAGGGGGACAGATGAGGATGGTGTGAGGAATAGCGGGCCGGCGCACGGTACATCTGCGACACACACACACACACACACACAATCAACTACAGTGATGTTGAGAAGCGCGGCGCCTCACTGTACCCGCCTCACAAGCGGGAGGTCCGTGGTTCGAAGCCCGGCAGAGCAGAATTTATTTGGACGAATTATATAATCCCACAGTCCCTGTCCACCCAGCAGTAAATGATACCAGATGTCAGTCATGTGTTGTGCCATGCATTCTGTGGAGGTGGCCCTCTCTAATACGTCTTCCGTCCTTGTGGCGCCATAGCGTGGAGAGGGTTGGTTCTGCGGTGACAGCGAGCTGCACGGAGCACACCTGTGTGTTCATAAGCTTCGGCTTCTTCCCGTGTAGCAGCTGCCACTTAGGCATTTAACCTTTGACTGGTCGTTACAAAGCAACTATAATCCTCTCACACGCCAGCTGTTTGATACACTTCAACAATAATCTACAAACTACCTGATACCACTACTGCAGTTTGATATATTCATTATTATTAATAATTACACAATATTGGCGTCACGAGAACATTACGACAAAATACCGTCATTTCAACTTCTTCTGCAATTTCTTGTCAACATTTCCAATGTGATGTTTGATTTTCTATTATATGTGCTCGTGTTTATAACAGGCTTCACCTTGCACTCTCCGATTGCTTGATTCCTTTTAAATGACAATGTAAAAAGTACTACTGCAAGTACTCAAGTATTTTTAGTATTGGGAAAAATATTTCAGCGAATAACCAACTCTAACCTCATCATCAAAAATATACTCCCCACAAAACTATCAAAAAACCAAAACAACCAACCCACACGCTCATATTTTGTCATGAGCGCCTGAGAGAGCAGAAACACAAGGATATTAAATATTTCAATGTTGTGTGTTTTTACAATAAAAACAATCAAACAAACAATATTGAACAAACAGCAAAACTTATGTTTGCATCGGCCCTATCAATAATAATTATTTATCAGTCATTTTGTGCGCATTGTACACAAGTTCAGGTGAAGAACACACTATGAAGGTCCTCCTGTACTGTACTGTACAGTATGCTGTCCAGGATCAACTAACCTGTGGTTGCTGAATGTGCCAGGCCATCTGGAGACAGTCAGTGAGGTTGGTGATGCGTGGAGAACGCATCAACACAGTGAGAGCCCCGGAATCACTGCCAACAAGCACTGTAACACAAACACACAGACAAACACAAAAACATACACATACGCACACAGACAAACACACTCGTCACTGAAGAGACTGAAATTGGCGTTTAACTATCTGGATGCCGATATGTTGAGAAAGAGTATTGTATATATTATAAGAGCGAAGTTGGAGTATGCAGCTGTGGTGTGGTCCCCACATGAGGCCAAAGACAAAAAGAAGCTTGAGAGAATACAGAGCGTGGTGACAAGGATGCTGGAAGAACTGAATATATTGAGCTCTGAGGAAATATTAGCTAGACTTTGTCTGCCGACTCTGGAGAAGAGGATATTGAGAGGTGACTTGGTCAACGTGTATAAAAATAAGACCGGAATGGAGAAGATTGACAGAGATGATTGCTTAGTGTGGGATCAGGATCAGATAAAAGAGGACATGATAGTAAACTGAAAAAGAAGAGGTGTGTTAGCAATGTGAAATTGTTCAGCTTGCCTATTAGATGTGTGTGGACACATGGAACTGCTTGAGTGCACAAATAGTGAATGCAGTGAGTGTATTGGGAAATTCCAAGAGAGGCTGGATAAAGCTGGATATTGACAAGGAGACAGCTTGACAGCTCGAGCTTAGCTCATTTCCTGTAGCTACAAATATGCGAGTACAAATATGACGGTACACACAATATAGTGATGAAATACGACTGAAATATACTGTATACTAACATTGTTGGCGGTGATACATGAGTACTGATACAAATAGTGATGGAACTAGGCTATTATATACTGTATACTAACATTGTTGCCGGTGATACATGAGTACTAATACAAATAGTGATGGAACTAGGCTATTATATACTGTATACTAACATTGTTGCCGGTGATACATGAGTACTAATACAAATAGTGATGGAACTAGGCTATTATATACTGTATACTAACATTGTTGCCGGTGATACATGAGTACTGATACAAATAGTGATGGAACAAGGCTATTATATACTGTATACTAAATTTTTTGCCGGTGATACACGAGTACTGATACAAATAGTGATGGAACTAGGCTATTATATACTGTATACTAACATTGTTGCCGGTGATACATGAGTACTGATACAAATAGTGATGGAACTAGGCTATTATATACTGTATACTAACATTGTTGCCGGTGATACATGAGTACTGATACAAATAGTGATGGAACAAGGCTATTATATACTGTATACTAAATTTTTTGCCGGTGATACACGAGTACTGATACAAATAGTGATGGAACTAGGCTATTATATACTGTATACTAACATTGTTGCCGGTGATACATGAGTACTGATACAAATAGTGATGGAACTAGGCTATTATATACTGTATACTAACATTGTTGCCGGTGATACATGAGTACTAATACAAATAGTGATGGAACTAGGCTATTATATACTGTATACTAACATTGTTGCCGGTGATACATGAGTACTGATACAAATAGTGATGGAACTAGGCTATTATATACTGTATACTAACATTTTTGCCGGTGATACACGAGTACTGATACAAATAGTGATGGAACTAGGCTATTATATACTGTATACTAACATTGTTGCCGGTGATACATGAGTACCGATACAAATAGTGATGGAACTAGGCTATTATATACTGTATACTAACATTGTTACCGGTGATACATGAGTACTGATACAAATAGTGATGGAACTAGGCTATTATATAATGTATACTAACATTGTTGCCGGTGATACATGAGTACCGATACAAATAGTGATGGAACTAGGCTATTATATACTGTATACTAACATTGTTGGCGGTGATACATGAGTACTGATACAAATAGTGATGGAACTAGGCTGAGAGACAGAGTTTGACTGCAGTCAGCAAATAGAACGTCCCACAATCGTAGCAGAATGGGCAACTGAAATTCACGTGCAAACAGCACGCGAAACATGCGCCTGCAACACACGGACATACATACACACACATGTGCACATACAATATCTAGTGTTAAATGCAAGTAATAGCGAGTGAGAACTGAACAAATGACATAATGAATAGTGGCTTGCAAGTGAAATAACATTGTTGATATGAGGCGATGGATGTCAGCTCACTTCTAACTGTCTATAGGAAAACACCAGGACAACTAAATGCCACAGAGTGAGTAGTTTTAAGGGGATCGACTAACCTCAGAATGACCAAAAATCGAAAAATTTTCATTATCATTTTTATTCGCCTAAAATACACTTATATATATGTAGAATACACAGTTTAAAAATTGGAGCGATATCTCTTATCAAACAGTGAGGAGGAGAAGGGAGGGGGTGGGGGTGGTGTAATACTAAATACACAAAAAATACTAAAAATAGCTCTCCTGAAAACTTACGTTTTTTGGGCTTCAACGCATACTCCTTTTTCAATTTTTGATGCGGTGAGACGAGATAGCGCTCATTTGAAAGAGGAACCAAGCCCTACAAGCTAACAGAAAGCTTTTTTTAAATATCTTGATTAGAAAACAATTATAGTTGGAAAAATGTGAAACAATGCAAAAAATAGCAATGTTTTCAATATTATCTCATTTTTTTAAATATAAGTTCACAACGAATCATTCAATCTCAAATATGATTTTGTTAACTTGTAGAGCACATGTTCCTCTTTCAAATGAGCGCTGTCTCGACTCTCTGCGTCTAAAATTGACTGAGGAGTATATCATCAAAGTTACCCCTTAATTTTACGTTTTCTTTGCAGTATCTCGTTTTCTACGCCCGAAGCGAAAATTTGTCACGAACAAAATGATTTTCTTTTTGCGTGTTTTAAATGCATGCAAAATTTCAGAAGTATCTGATCATTAATAATAAAAATTCTGAGGGTAGTCGATCCCCTTAAACAGACACAAGAAAATTCAACAGCATAGATATTTGCATAGATATGAGTGAAGCAAAAATAACAAAATCAAGACACATAGAGTTGATCGAGTCTGCAAACTGTGCGAGTACGAATGTGTGTGTGTGTGTGTGTGTAGGTGTGCGTGTATGTGTGTGTGTGTGTGTGTAGGTGTGCGAATGTGTGTGTGTGTGTGTGTATGTGTGTGTGTAGGTGTGCGAATGTGTGTGTGTGTGTGCGAATGTGTGTGAAGTGTACTGTGTGTGTGTAGGTGTGCGAATGTGTGTGTGTGTGTGTCAAGTGTACTGTGTGTAGAGATGCGACCTAAAAACAATGGTTTAAAAAAAAACATTTGTTTGCCAAAAAACCTCGACCAAAAACACGTTTTTTGCTTTTTTGAAGTCATGGAAAAAGAATTAATTATAGAAATGATATATTTTGGGATGTTAAATGAATTATTTTTTATCAACATATAAGTTATTCATGCTATTAGTGGTTCTATCAAATTAAATAATCATTAAATATGCACCATAAATTGGTATAATATGCCTGAAAGACCTAATATCATTGTTTGCACGGTACTGTGCGGCACTTCTATGTACAGTACAGTTTTGCATTCAATTATTGAGTTAATAATGTGCTACTGACAGTCCAAACACTTGTGGCTCGACATGTAGCTGGTTGATTCTGTCAAACAGCGCCGCATCAAAGCGACTGAGTAGTTGCAGATAGGCGATGTTGCACGAGCTGTTCTGCCACAAGCACCGTCCACCACCCCTCACCTGACACATGCATGCACACACACACACACACAGTGTATGGTTTAGGATAATTCAGGCAAGAAGGATCATGCTAAAAAACTGAAAAGAACTAGATATTTGAGAGATGTTAAGAAGTAGTTTCCAATATAGGTGTGTTGATGTGTGGAATCAGTTAGGGGAGGATATTGTAGGAGCTAACAGCGTAGGAGCATTTAAAGAAAGACTGGATGGTGTGAAATACTGGGAATTTCAAGGAAGATAGGTTAGAGGATGGGTTGGAGACAGGACAGTACGAGCACAGCTCATCTCCTGTGGTAAACAAATAGCTGAGTACACACAATAACAAAGTGAAGAAGCCATACAACACAATGTCACGTGAATTTAGCATACACGGCACGAAAAATCACAATAATTGAAGCCTCAATTTGCATGTCAGTTTCTTCTCAACAATATCGGCCCAAGTACGTGTAATTATCATTATTATTATTGTTATTATTATTGGATGCAGATAGAATTGAAGAAAGAAAGCTGGAGTTTTACGGCACGCCAAAAATGTGACACACAACTAAATTGAAACAAACAAATAAGAAACATTTAAACAACTGAAAAACATCTTAATAAAGCACATCATTCAATATTCTGGCCTAGTGTTTGCTGCCAACTAATCTCTTCTTTCAGGAGTTCACTACGATCCACACACACACACACACACACAAACACACACACACACACACACACACACACGGAGAATAACTTGTCCGTATAATACCGTGACTTCCATGTTGGTGCGCCGTCATTGAATAAAGCCTGGACCTGTCTACATGTAATGTTTTGTACGATATATCAATGTGTATATAAACCTGGCGGAGTTGTTGAAGGTCTCTTGTAAGCGGACATGACGAAGGCTTGGTTGAACGGGGACCATCAGATTCACTGAAGTCCATCAACAATAACACTCGTTCCATTATGTAACTATAACACGCAAATACACACATATATGAGACTGCGTATTTTGAAACACCAATTAACATATGAAAAAGTGAGGAAAAATATTATCACACGTGATCGGAACAAACAACACCTGGTAATTGACTGATAAACAATAATAAATGCCGCACACATGAACCAGTGTTCGATTCATGTGCACTTCGGAAGCTGCTACTTCTGAAGTGGATGAATCGAGCATACCCTGATTGAACAATGAAACAATGAAATTCAGCGCAGTACATGGGACGTACAGAGAGACAGAGAGAAAGAGGGAGAGAGAGGGGGATAGAGCAGAAGGAGAATTACTACTAACAATGTGTCGTGCTCGATGAAGTCCTGATCGCACAGAAAACCGATCAAACGCCACAAAACACTGAAACACACACACACACACACACACAAACACACACAAACACACACACACACACACACAGCTCGTGAACCAGTTGGTCTGTGATGACAGAGACACAGTACACGTGTCAGTACTGACATTATCACTGACAGAGACACAGTGAGGTGTCAGTACTGACATTATCACTGACAGAGACACAGTACACGTGTCAGTACTGACATTATCACTGACAGAGACACGGTACACATGTCAGTACTGACATTATCACTGACAGAGACACAGTGAGATGTCAGTACTGACATTATCACTGACAGATACACAGTGAAGTGTCAGTACTGACATTATCACTGACAGAGACACAGTACATGTGTCAGTACTGACATTATCACTGACAGAGACACAGTACACGTGTCAGTGCTGACATTATCACTGACAGAGACACAGTGAAGTGTCAGTGCTGACATTATCACTGACAGAGACACAGTGAGGTGTCAGTGCTGACATTATCACTGACAGAGACACAGTACACATGTCAGTACTGACATTATCACTGACAGAGACACAGTACATATGTCAGTACTGACATTATCACTGACAGAGACACAGTACACGTGTCAGTGCTGACATTATCACTGACAGAGACACAGTACACGTGTCAGTGCTGACATTATCACTGACATAGACACAGTGAGGTGTCAGTACTGACATTATCACTGACAGAGACACAGTGCACATGTCAGTGCTGACATTATCACTGACAGAGACACAGTACACGTGTCAGTGCTGACATTATCACTGACAGAGACACAGTACACATGTCAGTGCTGACATTATCACTGACATAGACACAGTGAGGTGTCAGTACTGACATTATCACTGACAGAGACACAGTGCACATGTCAGTGCTGACATTATCACTGACAGAGACACAGTACACATGTCAGTACTGACATTATCACTGACAGAGACACAGTGCACATGTCAGTGCTGACATTATCACTGACAGATACACAGTACACATGTCAGTACTGACATTATCACTGACAGAGACACAGTGAGATGTCAGTGCTGACATTATCACTGACAGAGACACAGTACACGTGTCAGTACTGACATTATCACTGACAGAGACACAGTACACGTGTCAGTACTGACATTATCACTGACAGAGACACAGTACACGTGTCAGTACTGACATTATCACTGACAGAGACACAGTGAGGTGTCAGTACTGACATTATCACTGACAGAGACACAGTGAGGTGTCAGTACTGACATTATCACTGACAGAGACACAGTGAGGTGTCAGTGCTGACATTATCACTGACAGAGACACAGTGAGGTGTCAGTACTGACATTATCACTGACAGAGACACAGTGAGGTGTCAGTGCTGACATTATCACTGACAGAGACACAGTGAGGTGTCAGTGCTGACATTATCACTGACAGAGACACAGTACACGTGTCAGTACTGACATTATCACTGACAGACACAGTACACATGTCAGTACTGACATTATCACTGACAGAGACACAGTGAGGTGTCAGTACTGACATTATCACTGACAGAGACACAGTGAGGTGTCAGTGCTGACATTATCACTGACAGAGACACAGTACACGTGTCAGTACTGACATTATCACTGACAGAGACACAGTACATGTGTCAGTACTGACATTATCACTGACACGTACATTGTTCAGTGACTAGCCAGCAGTTATTAAGTTGCCAAACGATGATATGAACAAGTGCCCTCAATTGTAATACCAGGATATAACACGCTAACACACATACACACACACACACACACACACACACACACACACACACAATATTAAGCTTTTCATATGTGTTTTTGTGTATATGTGAGCGTATGAGAGTGTATGAGTATGTATGTGCGTGTGTGTGTCTGTGTGATATCTCTAATATTGTAAATGAAACTTTATTGAAAAGTATTTTGTAAAGAATGCAATCAAGCTATGAACTGAACTGAACTGATCACACATACACACACACACACACACACACACACACACACACAGTCATGCAGCCAATAGAAACGATGTGAAGCAGCAATACACATAATTGACCCTGATCAAGAATGTACTCAGCTGTCATTTTGTATTAAAGTCAAGTTTATGTATATGTCACCGTGTTGCACATCCATTCGCAGTCACTCTGACAATGATTTAGACCAGATGTTCTCAACCTTTTGACGGTTCCATTCCCCCAATGCATTGTCTAATATGCTCCCATATCCCCGACTTACTTGAATGTTCAAATAATTATCACCGATTCTATTATTTGTCAATATGTATTCCAGATCCACGAGTATTTCAATCGCTTGAATTCACTGTACTTTAGATAGGGATTACTGGGAAAAATTACCAATGATAATTTCATTATTTATAATCTATTGTTAATTTATAGCAGTATCCAGAATATCTATCCCTATACCCCCGGCCTTTGGTTCCCATTCCCCTAAGGGGTATGAATACCCCGGGTTAAAAAAAACCTGGCTTAGACTAAGACTATTTTAGTATGTCACACAATCGGACGTGATTTAATATGTCAGTTTAGCAATTATTTATACCGAATATGGTACACGCCTGTCATGTGTGGTATGTTAAATTATACCACCATAATTAACGCTATCATAATACACTCTAATATAACTTAATTGATTACAGTACACGTCATTATAGTCTTGTAGGCTTGCCGGCTGTACAATACAGAGTTAGGGAGACAGTGAGAGACAGAGAGAGAGAGAGAGAGTGAGAGAGGCGACAGTACCAGGCAGAGTCGGTGAGAGGGACAGACGGACACGTGGCGGCCAGACGAGACAGCGCCACGTGCTCCAGCCACACCACGTGCAATATGACAGCAGCCACCTCGTGCATGCCCTGCAACCAGCAACAAGCAACAATCAGCGCTTGCAAGTGCAACAATGCAACAACAATAGATACGGTGATGAAAGCGTCAATGTTAGTGAAGCTCGTGCTATTTTAATTACTGTTGAATATTTATTAATCAACGAGTTTATGTGTTTTATGTGTACATTTATAGATTATTCATGGTATCTGGCATATCAGTGGCATAAGCGTGACGCATATATATATTTGATCATCACTGTTGCAGATGCAACATTGTTGCACACAGTGTGTGTTTGTGTTTGCAATGCCAGTTCTTATTCGACTCAACCTTATTTCATTTCCACACAATGTGCTTATATTTTCAAATTGTATTATTCTTTTCTATGTGTTTGTTGATGATCAAGATGCATGGAGATTGCAGTCAGGTAATTTATAACGTTCACACTGTGATTATTTCACATTGTCTATTGATTTTAATAATGATAATAATAAGCATAATACATAAGGCAGCTGGCAGCATCAACTGGCCTGAATATAGTGCATTTCTGGATGTTTGACGCAGAACACAAGCAGCAGGTCGGTGAGAAGTTGCTGTACGTGTGAGTCGCGGAAGAACGTGACCTCAGGCATGGCGCGCATCACGTCGTGACGTATCTGGGTGAGGAGGCCGAGCCGATGAAAATGACGAGTCCATGGATTCTGTCCACAACATCCCCAACATCCACAACACCAATACACCAGCACACAAACATACATAAATGACAGATGAAATTTAATACAGAAACATATCATATTAGGAATGGCAGACGCAAAACAAGACCACTTTGGAATTATACATTAGAAGGAATAGATTCGAAAGGAAATTCACACAGAGAAAGCATTGGGAGTTCGAATAAAGTCTAAATTATCACCGAAAAATCATATATTAGACATCACACAAACAATAAACAAAGATACAGTCAGCATGATAAGATACATTCAGTATTCATACATACATACATTTATTATTGGTTGTTGTTATTTATTAAATTATACTTTTACTCAGTGTTGGCTGTTGTTGTTTATTGAATCATATTTATTGTTCTTGATTGATATTTATTACATATTTAATAATATTTATTCATATTTATTGATGGTTGTTATTTACTGAATCACATATTTATTGTTGATTGTTATTATTTATTGAGGAATGTGGGCGGAGTGACATTATGGAGTGTTATCGGATGATGTTTTATTATTTATTGTTATTTATTTATTATTCTATTTTCCAACTCTCTTTCTAGACTTTTTCTTTTCGAACTATCTTTCTCTCTGAATCTTTTGGGCGCTTCCGGTACATGGGGCCACCTTAGAGTGGTAATAGTGCTTGCACTCTTCCCATGCTACTGGATTTGCCTGTAATTAATAATAATAATACAGAGAGTCCTCGGTTTACGACGGTCTCGACTTGCGACGTTTCGCGGATACGACGATGTGTATTGTATACACATGTATACATACTGCATTAACATATGTGAGTGACCAGTGCTCACGTATATACATGTAATATGTCCCGACTTACGTCAAAATTCGTGTTACGACGGAGACGTAGGAACGGATCTCCGTCGTAAGTCGAGGACCCCCTGAAATAAAGTATAAGATAGAGTCAGTGTGAAGCCTGACCAGAGCGTGTTGAGACAGCGGGTTGTTGATGCTGCAATCCAGATGGCGACTGTTCAAGTCGGACTGATCGAAGCACGCCTGTTTTGTGTGGCTGTAGTTATGACGCTGTTGGCGCACCAGTGAACGCCACGTGTCAGCTACATTCTGCCTCGTGTCCACCGTCGCCGGCAGCACGTGCACAAACACGCGCCACACGAGCGCGCGCAAGCTGCCTCTGTACTCGAGCGTGCCGCCACCACCGCCGACGCCGACCGTGCACAAATTTTGGCACATAGCCAAGCGTCGCAGGTGGGCGGTGTTGACAGAGCAGCGCGCGGTGCCTAAATCGCCGAACAAGCGACGAAACTCGGCCCTGACATACACACACACATTCAGTGACCATACAAAATATGTAGTGCATGTTGGGAAATTGAATTATGCACAATGGTTATAACGCCAGATGCACAAACACAACGCAGTAAAAAAAACAATTGAATCAATAGACAAATGGAAAATTATACAAATCTATTTGATGAAGCAAAGCCCGAATTAATTCACACAGGTGAAAAACAATGAAGGCCATCTAGGAAAAACTTACACAAAATGAACAGGCGTACATCTTCTATAAGAATCTGCATATTTATCTGTAAACAGAGTCATGCTGGAAGACGAGTGATTAAAACTGCTTAAAACAATCACTGTTATTCAAAGCACAAAAGCCACTGTTATTCACAATCAAACAAGCGTCTTGCACTCGGAACCTGACGCAAAACACCGTATATGTACACAAAGCGTCGCATACATTTTTCCGGAACAATAAAATAAATGTGTTTCACGATTCATTTTGTGTCTGCTCATTGCACTGTTGCCTTAAAAGTTTGTCAATAGTTTCCATTGTGATTTAATATCTTTAATCCATCTGAATTCTCCAAAACGTAAACTGCAGTGACAGAGTTTTACGTATGTAGGAGAAAAAAAATACAAACTATCAACCTAAAATGTTTAGGAAATCGATTTAAGCAGTTACTGAAGACTAACACTTACTATGCTTCTCACGCGACCAGTCTAAGTACAGAGAAATGTACTTAAATGTAAAAATAGAGCAACTAAAAAATTGTTCAGGTTGTTTGTTCTCTATAAAATTTGTTTTACAAAAATAACTGCCGTATATATTATTATTTGTACTAGGCTGCTGACCGAATAATGAAAAACGCCTGAGGGGAACCAGCTGGCAACTGGCGCGAGTTTTCAGCGAATGGCGTAGATCCAGATCAAGTATGTGGTAGGCGGGAAGAGTGTGTAGTATTGTCTAGTTCTCTTTTCGTGCAGTTAACGATTTCTTCGTTCTTATGAAGTTCATCATATAGCACAGGTCAGTAAATATGTATATCGCGCTTTTTGGAACACTGATGATGGTTACAGCTGAAATTGTTAAGTCTGTGTAGGTATTGTTTATATGTCCACTTTACATAGTTAAATTGGAAAAATACGTTAATGACTAGACTCACTTTTTTGTCTCCATTGAATTTATTGCATTACTGTCGTTCTTGTCTGTGCCTACCTTGAGCGTTTTTGTGAAATCTTGTGCTGATATGATAAAATGGTAGCTTGGCGGCCCACAATGTAGGCAGCCCAATACAACTGTAATAAAGATAATTTTCTTGCTTCGTTGAATTTATGGTGTTGTTCCTGACCTAAGTGGGGATACGCACATACAATGTGAAAACACTTGTGCACATTGCGACTCCTACACAGGAGCTGTTCCCGACAATCGCGGCTTTTAAAATTATTTTCTAAATCATTTCAGCATTGTCCAAAAACCGACACCCAGTAGCAACTATCATTAAAAGCGCTGTTATTTATGGCGCAAACTACGTGCTTCTAAACCGCTCAGCCGTCCATGAACCTTTGTCAGTTGAAATCTCACTGAGGCTCATCTAGAGCGGCAATTTCCTGTGGGCTCAACAAGAGGTGTTTCACCTCCGGTTAGCCATCGTTTAAGAGCATGGATTGATGTATAAGGTCTGAAAAGGTTCGATTCTAATCGGTCTGATCTGAAAAGGTTGCACTTTCTAATCGCATCGATCTATATCAGCCATTTGTTTTCGACTTCTGGTGTAGAATAACCTGTCGTAATGTTAAGAAGTTATTTTGGACATATGTATATGTTTTTCTCTGCGTGAGAGGGTTTCATTATGCTGTAAAGCCACCACAGATTACCAGATGCGCGTAGTTGTAGGAAGTGAGTAGATATGAATAATTTTATCCTGAATTATTTCATTTCATATCCGCGTTTCTTTATGGTTAGAATGACTGGTGAATTTTTGCTGTGTTGGCAGGGTGATGCAGTGAATATTGCGCTGTCTGTACCACTGTCCACCACACCAATGCATCGTCGCCGAGTTAAAAAGTCCAAATGGACCAAGGAGGAGGTGAGTGCAGGCTAGCACGTGATTTCAGCTGCCTTGTTCGTATTGTTGCTATTACAAACACAAGCTACTGGCGCACAAGACATTCACCGCTATCAGATTAATGCTTGTATAATGTCATTATGTAAGTACAATTCGCTTTTAACTGTGGAAGAGGTGATTGTAAGAAGGCGTGTAGATGCCAGGACTTGCACAGCATGGTGGGTATTCTGCAATTACCAGTGCATAATATTCCGGCTGCACATGAGCTGTTGCTGTAGTAGTGCACAACATGGCGTCATCGCTGTGTGTCTGATGCTAGGCGGTCGTGAGTTGTTTAGCTAGTTTAGCGAGGCGTTTATGATTGGCAGTGCCGGTTCATTGCGTCACGCGCTGGCTTTTATGGACACACACACACTGTATATTTCATTGTGGAAACTTGGAACCGAGATCAAGGATGATATTAGTTGCGCTGATTGTTCACGATCGAGATCTGACTGTGGATCAGAATAATGTATCATACAATTGAGCTCTTTTTGTCTTAATCAATCAATCAGTTGAGCTGTACTCTGTTTTGTTGGCTACATGTCATGTTTGGCACGTTTATCTCCACTTGTCTGTAATACTCTTAGTGGCTTATCGTCTGTCTGTGTGTGTGTGTGTGTGTGTGTATATATATGTGTGTGTGTGTGTGTGTGTGTATAGAGAACATTGTCTATACTAGTGATGATTATAAGGTGTAAATTATCTCTCTTCTTTCTTTACCTTTCACTTTCTGTGTGTGTGTTTGTGTGTGTGTGTGCGCGTGTGCAGCGCCCTAGAGACCCTCTAGGTGTAGGGCGCTATATAAATATCTACCTAATGTAATGTGTTTGTGTGTGAGCAGGACGAGCGGCTGAAGAAGCTGGTTGATATACACGGAGAGAAATGGGACACAGTCAGCCAGTTTTTCGACGGCAAGAACGAATATGAGGTGCAGAGTCGCTGGTGCCGTGTGGTCAACCCTGAGCTAGTCAAGGGACCGTGGACCAAGGAGGTGCGTGTCTGTCTGCCTAGTATGCTCAATGTAGCGCTACGTGTGAATAATTGCAAGCATGAAATGGCCAGCATGCTGCAATGATTTGTGTGCAATATGACGTCATAATTGTCTCGTGGTGTGACGTCACTGTTGTGTGATCTTGGCTAGTTGTAATGTACAGTTGACTGTGTGTGTGTGTGTGTGTGTGTGTGTGTGTGTGTGTGTGTGTGTCTGAGCACTTCTGTGTCTAATACCATCGTTTGCCTGTCTGTTATTCATTCTGGCTTTTTCCGTTTTCCTTTTTATGCTATGTCTCTAATGTATCACTTCAACAATTCTTCTCTCTTAACTCTATTTCTTTATTCTCTTCTCTACTGTTCTCTGCTCTTCTACTCTTTCTTATTTTCTCTCTTACTCTTACTTCTTTTTGTCGAACCATCCAACCATTTCGCTCTTACTCTCGTGCTTGGCTTAAAGCGCTTAAAACGCTGTTTTACATTGTATTAATCATATAATGAGCGTTTTTCGAGACCCTCCGTGGATGCCGCGTTGTACCTGAATGTAAGCGTGTGTGTTGTGTGTGTGTGTGTGTACAGGAGGATGAGCTGGTGGTTGAACTGGTGCAGCAGTACGGAGCCAAGAAATGGTCGGTGATCGCCGCTCATCTCAAGGGACGCATAGGCAAGCAGTGTCGCGAGCGCTGGCACAACCACCTCAACCCGTGCATCAAGAAGAGCTCGTGGACGTCGGAGGAGGATGACAAGATCCTGCGACTGCATCGCGTCTACGGCAACCAGTGGGCCAAGATCTCCAAGCATATGCCGGGCAGGTGGGCTCTACTTACTGCCTTGAGTCCATGTCACTTTCAGCCCTGAAATATACTAGGTTTTCATTAGTACAGTCCAATAAGCCCTACCGAAATTTTGAACTTTTCTCCGGTAGGATTTTTTCAATTGCTGTTTGTTCTACATATACAGTATACTTGAAATCCCACCTTTGCTATCATTTACGTTTTTCATCAAACTATTGCTCATATTTGTACTTTATCAACATTGATATAATTCATACTATGATGAAGCTTGTTCTTTTGGATGAGCAAAACTTTGACAGATTGAATTTTCTCACCCTGAAATAGCTCGGGCCATTAAGCCATCCATGGAGAATATTGAGTAGAATTTTGGGATTGAAATATGGATCTACGGTGACTATGTGATTGTACAATACGTTGTGCGGTGTCTGTTTATCAGTGCATGTGTGTGTGTGTGTGTGTGTGTGTGTTGAGTGTTTGAGACGGTGTATTGTGACAGTGAGCGTGTTTGTCGTGTCTCACAGAACCGACAACGCCATCAAGAACCACTGGAACTCGACGGTGAAGAAACGCTGGGAGGAGATGGAGTCGCAGTCACGTGACCTGTCCGCCGGCGTGATGTACGGCGACGAGACGGCGACTAGTTACGAGCCTGGCCGCCAGGGGGCAGCAGTGTCGTCGTCGAGCGATCATTTCTTCACTGCCGGTTCATCACGCTCGTCCTCGTCTTCCTCGCTGACATCTTGCTCATCGTCCTCAATGCAGCCATATCGGGACTATGTACCTCCACGCGCCGACTTCTCCCTGCCCGCACCGGTCAGTACTCTCTCCCTCTCTCTCTCTGTCTCTGTGTTGGCACGGTGTTTTGAGTGGTTCGAGTGCGACAAGGATAAAAATAAAGTGTGGAGAATAAGATGTGATATTATTATTATTAATTTTAGTTACAGGTAAATTCAGTAGCATGGGATGAGTGAAAGCGCTATTGCTACCATTGTGGTGGCTCCATCTACTGGAAGCACCCGAAATGATGTAGTTTGAGAACAACGAGCTAAGTTAGTATGTAAGCCCAAGCGAAACCCAAAAACTCAACTAGAAACCGGACAGAGCCATGCACCAGACTTCGAGCAGACCAATTTAATATAAGCAAGGCAAAATGTGGATCATGGTGGAATAGAAGGAAGACAATTAGAAGTTATTTTCTGTGACCAAATATGGAAATTATTTCAAATTTTTGGATTATTTCATTGAATGGTTGGGCAAAATTCTGTATATACGCTTATATATACAGAACTCTAATGTGTATACGCTTATATATATAACTAATGTTTATACGCTTTAATTTTGTGAATAATTGGCCGGATTGTATTGGTCATTGTTGGGCTGAAAGAGCGATTAGTGATGGGTGTATTTTATTACCGGTGGATATACTGATAACAGGCAGTATCATGAGTAAATCGTAAATGGATGTGATAAATCAGGCGATATTACAAATATCTAAATAGAAGTAGCATGATATGCTAGAAGCAAGTCATCTATATATAGGTTTAAATCCATGCTTTTACACAACTGCAGTGTATATATATATACACCTATATGTATTTGTACTGGAAATAGCGTGATAAATACGCGAATATATTACTGTATATATATAGAATATTACTGTTGTAATGTTGGCGTTGTTTTATGAAGAGAGAAAACACCTGTTATACTGACAGACTTTTCGCTCGCTTCAGCATTCGTTCTTATACTAGACTTCATTTCAGTTTTAATCAAATGAGTCAGCTCATTATTTGTGCTCCCATTTAGTGGGAATTATTTTCGAAAAGTTTTGCCAATTTCGATTGGCTCACAGTTTGTTTTTCACACTTTTATAACTCCCTGTTGCTTGTTGTTTGACAGACAACTCGTGCGGTATTTGTGGGTGGCGGTGTTTCGTGTCGCGAGCCGGTCTCCTCAACATCAGTATCAGGGGTGGTGGGTGATGTTAATGCACGTGCCACACCAATCAGCATCTTCTCCGCGGTCGCTGCGTCGTCCACTGTATCAGCCGCCAGTTCTACCATCACATCACGGGCCGGCGTGTCGTCGCAACAAATAGCGGCCGCCTCATCTCCACCGAGCCTCGCTCATCACGACATCACCTACTCTCCGATCAAGTGAGCTCAACACGATTTTCAGTCCGTTCTGCTGGAGTGCCTATCACTCCTTCAATTATTTGTTATTATTATTAATAACAGGCAAATCCAGTAGCATGGGGGAAAAGTGCAAGTGCACTATTACCACCCTGCGGTGGCCCCATCTACCGGAAGCACCCAAAAGATGTAGAGAGAAAGAGAGTTTGAAAACGTAAAGGTTTCAGGCAGGAAGATGAAAAATATTGAAGAAAGAAGCAAAACAAATAAACGAGGAATTAAATTAAATTATCCAATCAAGACGCTAAATAAATTAAATATGTAATTTGCGTAATGTGCAAATTGAAAAAAATAATCAATTAACGAGACTAAAATATGAAACTACTGTGTGTTGTTTTAACATTTGAAACATAATCTTGTTTATTATTCATGTTCGGTTTAATTGTGTCGCCTACACTGAGCACCATTATCATCCACTATTTTCTAGGATCATATTTGTTTTGTGCGAGTGCTACAGCATATTAGCGGGGCCTTACCAGTTTTCAGATGGTGACACTATGTGTGTGTGCGTGTGTGTGTGCGTGTGTGTGTGTGTTTGACTTTCAGTTTCCAGGACATGCCTGGCTACCAGCTGCCTCTGTCGGAGTTCCCGGTACCCCCCGTGCACTCTTCTGCCTCCACCGCGGCTGCTATCCCCGGGGACCTCACCAAGCGCAGTGACAGCGAGGCGGGGTCGTGTCGCGCGCTGTCCACTCCTCCCATCTTGCGCAAGCGGCGCCGCCACACCAGTTGTGCCAGCGCAGCCACGGCGGACGGCGAGTATTCCTCGCTGGACTCGTCGTCGCAGCACGAGCTCAGCTCCAGTCTGCTGCACACACCGCCGGCACCCGTCACACCGCAGAAAATGACTCCGCTGCCGTTCAGCCCATCACAGGTGAGTTTTTCTCAAGTGACAGCTGCTACACGGCAAGAAGCCGAAGCTTATGAACACACACAGGTGTGCCCCGTGCAGCTCGCTGTCACCGCAGAACCGACTATCTCCACGCTATGACGCCACAAGGACGTAAGACGTATTAGAGAGGGCCACCTCCCCAGAATGCATGACACAACACATGACTGATATCTGGTACCATCATTTACTGCTGGGTGGACAGGGGCTGTTGGCTTATAGAATTCACCCAATGAAATCCCTATTGTTGATACATGGCGGTTGTTCCAATTTGTTGTATTTTACAATGCGCGTTATTTAACAAGACACCAACGAGTGTTGATGTTTCAACATGGTTTCATATGCACAGCAAAATGAAGCGAGTGTGATTGACACGTGTTGTCTTGTACATGTGTGTGTGTTTGTGTTTATGTGTGTTTGTGTGAGTGTAGTTCTTGAACGGATCTCGCAACAGTTTCGACCTGGACATGGGGATGGGCGGTGGCGGTGGGGGTGGCGGGACTACTCCCTCTTGTCCATCAGTCGGCATCAAGGCCAACATGACCTCGACGCCCCAGGCGACCGTCAACTCTACCAGGTCAGTACTGACACCTCATGCATTCTCTATGTATCATCATGTCACCTCTTTATTCTCAGTACTAAATTTGCTCACAAACGTTTCTTCATTTGATTTATCCATTCAATCATCGTTGTTGTAGATTATAGTATTTTCACGTGCTTAAGAGATCTTGTTTGGTATAAATTACCATTTCAGAAACAGAGGTCTTTTATATATGGTAGTAAGTTAGTTAACAACAATATGCACTTTTCCTAATTTTTGCCTCAAAATTGAAGGGGTATCCTATACACGGGGAAATTTGGTATGTATTGTTTTGTATTGTGGATGTTTGTGATGGCAGTTCTGATTCGGCTTCACCTTATTTCATTTCCACTGTGTGTGTGTGTGTGTGTGTGCGCTTTTATTTTCTAATGCTGTTACTTTTTTCTCTGTCTGTGTATTTGTTGATGGCTAAAATGCATGAATATTACAGTCGTGTAATTTATAATTTTCATGCTTCCTCTTATTTCACCTTGTTCATTAATTTCGGTAATAATAATAGTAATAATTGTCTGGTCATAGTGGTTCGACGCAGTTCGTTCATTCAAGGTTGATATTTTCACACTGTGTAGTATAGATGCTATCAGTCCTATGATAACTGGTTGTGTGTTGTGTTGTGGCGCTATTATACCCCTGATACCAATTCGCCTGTCTGTCTGTTTTTGTGCATCTGTTAACCAGGATATATTATCACCCCAACATATTGAAGTTACGTCCTACTGGACTATGTAAATTTTTTGCCACGTAATATCGCATAATGCGTTCACATGTGTGTGTGTGTGTGTGTGTGTGTGTATCAGGACTGATGGGGAGGTACATACTCCTCCTCAAGGCTTGTCGCGCAAGCCCAAAACACCAGACACTCTCAAGAAGATGTTGAAGGCGATGGAGTTTGATAAAGGGCCCTTGCACGCGGTGGGTGTTGTTTTAGCTTTGTCGTGTGCCAGCTTCTATTTGATGCACTTTGTCAATTGGATCTTGTGCGAATTCAACATGTGTATGTGTCGGTACGTCAGCGGCGCTTCTACTGTTATCACGGATGCCGCCTGAAATGGGGTATTTTTGTATCACTTAAACTACCGACTAACTCAGTGATTCATGTTCTCAGCCCACTTGAACCAGATAATTTTGTGGTTCTAATTCTGGCCCGAGTCCTTTCACATCGACACGGCTCCCTGCTTAAGTATACCGACAGTTTTCCGACTGTAAATGGCGTTAAAGCGGGACATGTCATATTTTTTTAACATGCGCGCTTAAAGTAGCTATAACTACAACACCTGTTGATGTGTTTGTCAGCCGGGCGCCGTGACTCAGTTGGATGACGTTGACGAGGTGATCAATCGAGACAGAAGCGGCGCAGCATCATCGTCATCTCAACATCTCGGCAGCACGAGCATCAACAACACCGTCACTCCTGCCACACTCGCCAGTAACAACAGCACCACCAACAACACGGTACTTCCACCAGCTCCCCACGCAAATCAATCAAGAAACACATACACACAGAGATCACACGGAGAGCTATACACTCACTACAACACAATACACTCCTACAAAGACACCCACCGGACATACACAAATCAGAAAACACACTCACAAGGGAATACAATGTGCATCTGGTCAGGTTGAGATGCGGTCATCATCCTGCCCTTCTGTCATATCAGAAAAGGTTGAATGTCTCAATCGATGACACCTGTTCAGATTGCAATTCAGCACCACACACCATCACACACATCATGCAACACTGCACAGCACACACACAACTCAGACGCCAACACAAAATTACATCCATCAGAGACCTGTGGAACAACCCGGTCGGTGCCGTGTCTTTCCTCAGGAGCTCGAGGTTGCTCGGCCAGACAACCTGAGGAACAACAACAACAACAACAACACGTCCAGTTGCAGGCCTGTGTTTGTTATTGCCCAGCCAAAACAGTGTAGTCGGTCACCCATCCAGTGACTAATACTTGTACTTCTACGCGCGTGTGTGTGTGTGTGTGTGTAAAATGCATGTATTGTACACCCATCAAAATGCACTATGATGCCTTCCAGTACGAATATTCATTCACACGTGCATCTACACATACAGACACACACACAGAGACACACACACACACACACACAGAGACACACACGTAACACTAAATTGATCGAATTATCACACTAGAGCATCTTCAACCATGTTGACAAGAACAAAACTAAATGTGTGTATGTACATGTATGTGCGTGTGTGTGTGTGTGTTTGTGTAAGCAGGGCGGGTGCAATGACAGTGGTTATGGCAGTGCGCGTGTGCGTAGCGCGTGCAGTGCTCACGTGCCGGTCACTTCCTGCGCCGGCCCCGCTGCTAGGCCGTCAGACAAAGAGAACGTGTCGCCTCGTCGCCGAGCACGCCGCACCCTGGCACACACCTGGTCCACACCGGGCAACATCAGCGTGCCAGGACTGACTCTGCCTGAAACTCCCGTACTGACTGACCACTGACACCAGCTACTAACCGTACTAACACATCAGTTACTAACCGTACTAACACATCAGTTACTAACTGTACTGACACATCAGTTACTAACTGTACTAACACATTAGTTACTAACCGTACTAACACATCAGTTACTAACTGTACTAACACATCAGTTACTAACCGTAGTAACACATCAGTTACTAACTGTACTGACACATCAGTTACTAACTGTACTGACACATCAGTTACTAACTGTATTAACACATCAGTTACTAACCGTACTAACACATCAGCTACTAACTGTATTAACACATCAGTTACTAACTGTACTAACACATCAGTTACTAACTGTACTAACACATCAGTTACTAACTGTACTAACACATCAGTTACTAACTCTACTAACACATCAGTTACTAACTGTACTAACACATCAGTTACTAACTGTACTAACACATCAGTTACTAACTGTACTAACACACCAGTTACTAACTGTACTAACACATTAGTTACTAACCGTACTAACACATCAGTTACTAACTGTACTAACACATCAGTTACTAACTGTACTAACACATCAGTTACTAACTGTACTAACACATCAGTTACTAACTGTACTAACACATCAGTTACTAACTGTACTGACACATCAGTTACTAACTGTACTAACACATCAGCTACTAACTGTACTAACACATCAGTTACTAACTGTACTAACACATCAGTTACTAACTGTACTAACACATCAGTTACTAACTGTGCTAACACATCAGTTACTAACTGTACTAACACATCAGTTACTAACTGTACTGACACATCAGTTACTAACTGTACTAACACATCAGTTACTAAATGTACTAACACATCAGTTACTAACTGTACTAACACATCAGTTACTAACCGTACTAACACATCAGTTACTAACTGTACTAACACATCAGTTACTAACCGTACTAACACATCAGTTACTAACTGTACTAACACATCAGTTACTAACTGTACTAACACATGTATGTTTGTCAGTGGTTCTTAATCCCCGGCTCGCGAGCCAAGCTTGGGCCTCCAAACCATTATATCGGGTTGCTAAGAGGTAGAAAAGAAGGAATTATTTTGCTTTTACGTAACCTCATCTACATAGAATATGTTATCTATGTTGCATATGTATTAATTACCTATGTTCGATTAACTATTATTATCTATGTGTTTATGAATCTGTTCTATATGTATATCTATGTTGGCTTGGGTCGCTATGCTTTATTTGTGCTGTCAAGAAGAAGTTTGAGAACCACTGCACTGGATAATTCATATAATCTTTGTGTGTGTGTTTATGGCAGAGCAAGTCGTTGGCGGTGGAGCAGTCTGTGTTGTTCTCGCCGCCGTCCATTCTGCCTGACAGTCCTCGTAGACTGCGCTGTGTGGCCGCCTCCACTTGTCATCCTGCTCAGTCGGGCTCATCAACTGCTAGCGGCCAGGAGGCTGCCGGTTCTTGTGCTCACGTGGCTGGCTCGACAGTGAGCACTCACTCAGCTGCCAACAATCAGCTCAACCCTACCGCGGCCAGTCAAAATGATGTCTCACGCACCCCGCTGTCTGTGGTCGCCAACACGCAGGTTCTTATCCCCGCACACACACACACACACATTAAGACATTTATATCGCGCTTTTCACCCGAAGGTCTCGAGAGCGCTCACACACACACATACTCACACACACACACACACACACACAAGCACAAGTCATACACATACCCAATCACGAACACACACACTCACCTACACACACTCTCGAACACACCTACATATATGCACCCATATACACACACAAAACAGACAAGTACATAAACGCACAACCACAAACATACACTCACAACACACACACACACACATTGACAACTGCACCGCGCTTATCGCTTACACCCTGGACTTTGTGTGTGTGTGTGCGTCAGTGTGTGTATGTTCATATGATAAAACAAAAAGCATGGATGCATTAATCTCCTGTTTTTCGAACATAGTATTCATACTGTGTTAATTGTCTGTTTATTTTTGTAGCTTTGTTTGATATATTCCTGTGAATCTGTGTTTTGTATTTGCATTTGCCTTCAATCTCAAAACGTGCGCGCATGTGTGTGTGTGTGAGTAGCCGGAGTTGAAGTGGGACGTGGTGGCGTTCGGCAGGACTCAGGAGCAGCGCGAGATGACCAGCAAGGCCAGAATGACACTGCGCCGGTCGGCACGGTCCAGACTGCACGCGCACTTCTGACTCACCACCGCCACACACTGACACACACACACACACACACACACACACTGGCCATAAACATGCAAACATCCATACAAACACACACACACACACTGACACAGACACAGAAACATGCACACACACAAATATCTATGCACGCACACATATGCACATCCATACAAACACACATACACATCCATACAAACACATACACACATCCATACAAACACACATACACATCCATACAAACACATACACACATCCATACAAACACACATGCGCACACATACACAACCATACAAACACACACAAATATAGGTACAAACACACAGACAGGCAGACATACACATTAGTTTGCGTGTTTTATTGCGCACATGTGCGAATGAATCGTTATTTTTGTATGTGACCAAAGAAGTTGTCAGTGATTGTCGGCACGGTGTCGTACCTTGTGTCTGCCTGTGTTTGTAAACATTTCTCTTTAGCTCTGTCTGTCTCCCGTTCTCTCTCTCTCGCTTGCTAGTTCTTGTTGCTATTTATAGTCGTTCTTACACACACACATACGTCAGTGATGTGTGCCGTAGACTGCATGTTGTGTGGGCGCCGCGTAGTGTTTGTATTTGTATGTGTGTGTGTGTGTGTGATTTCTGGTGTAATCATGTGTTCAACGCACGAGATTGATGGTTGGAAACATGTGCAGTGCTGTTTTTGTGCTGCCGCTCGTTGTAATGTGCACTTTAACTTCAGGTATATCATTTTGCCATTTGTTTGTATGTCTGTGTGTATGTTAATATCCTCAGGGCTTGAACGCGCATCACGTTTGGTTTTGCTCCAACTCGGTTTACTCACTGTCAAAAGTACTTGTAGCAATATCGCACGGTTCTATTTTAATTTGTCATTCGCATGGTAATTGCCGCTGTTAGATTGAAAATTGAATTGTTCTCCGCTGTTTTGGTCGCACTTGCCTGGAATGCATGGCTAGTCAACTGTGAAGGCGGCTGAGCGCCTTGCTACCATTACTCTACCAGTGTGTCTGCGCGCGCACGTGTCGTGGCTAATTTTACCTAGTGTGTATGTGTGCGCGTGTGCGTGTGTGGTGGCGATTGAATTGTGGACGCTAGCATTTTTACAATACATTTTTGAATTAATCAGTGTTTTGGGTCGTGTGTGTTTTTTTTATCTCAGTCTAGAGATAATGTTTAGTGGCTTACACTCGTACAAAAACACAACTACACTCGTTCTTACGAGACTAAACTAGCTCAATTACGAGACACGCTGAAACACTGTTAACACAAGCCACACACACACACACATTGTGATGTGAAACAGGTATTTATTTCAGGCGCACGCAATTTCACTAGAGTGGCTGGTTGCAGAGGCAGCGTGGTGGAGTTGTGCATAACAGCAATAACAGACTGACAATCACCTGACAACATTGCACACACACACACACACACATACACACTGTTATCCACTGAGTACGTTTGCGTATACAAGACCCATCATATTAACATTACACTATGGTGACACGAAAATATATCTGATTTATATTAATTATAATTATGTATATTAGTTGTATTATGATTATATTCACTTAACTTGATTGAACGCGCTAATATTAGCATGCATTTAATATCGCGCAGAAGAACTGTGAATTGGAAACAAGACAGAAGATGTAGTTTGTATGTCTGTCTGTCTGTCTGTCTGTCTCGACTGCTGTACAAGCTAGAAAGCCTGGATTCGCCCATCATACTGGCGGTGTCATTTTAGCATGCTACTCGACAACAATGATGGCCAGTTTGTAGCAGAATGCTATTTTCATGAGCCAATCATGATACTAAATAGACAGGCAGTAACACCACTACTCACTGACTAGCGCGTGACAGTGTGTGTGTGTGTGTGTATGTGTGTGTGTGTGTATGTGGATGACTCACCGTGACTACTGAGACTGTTGCTGTGGGGATGGGGAGGCTGGCGGTGGTGGGGATGAAGGGGGAGTGCTGGTGCGTCTGCGCTTGCTCTTGTGTTCCGACAGACTTTCCTGGCCGCTGTCATCGCTGTCAGAGCCAGAACTACTACTGCTACTGCTACTACTGCTGTCTGAGGCGACACCGCTGCTGCGAGTTGTGTCAATTGTGGCCGCCAACGCCGCCAGTTCAGGCTCGTGCTTCTGCCGGCACACACACACATTGTGTCATAGTTCATTATTGTGTCATAGTTTATCATTGTCTCATAGTTCATTATTGTCTCATAGGTCATCATTGTCTCATAGTTCATTATTGTGTCATAGTTCATTATTGTCTCATAGTTCATTATTGTC